>JAECUM010008058.1:0-62523 GCA_016617855.1 Megalonaias nervosa | reverse complement strand
GGAACCAGTCCAAGAATATATAGTGATTCGGCTTGGCTAAGAAGTGGCAGTGATGACCAGCTCCAAGAAAACCTAGAATAAAACAATAAAAACTATATTTTCAAAATCCTGAACAGTATATAAAGGCAATAAATAAGATAAATACAACGAATAAGTTGAGCATCACTTAAGTGTAAAGTAAAACACCCTTGGTTGAAAATTCAACCTTTTATATTAACAAAATATAGGATATAAAGTTGTGAGGAAAATGTACAAACTAGAATTGTTGAAGATCAAAAACTTTTGTCCCGTCTTCTACTGTTCAATATACAAATGCTTCATTTAATCTTTAACCTATCTCATTAGTACTTAATTCATCAAATTTTTGTTTTATGTAAATATTTTGGTGTATACTGTAAAGTCAGAAATACTCAGGGCTAAAATTTCACACCACTTACCATAACAATCTACAACAGTATCTTTTCATTATGGATTACACATTTTGGGATATAAATTTATCCTTACTAAAAAAAAATAAAAAAAATCAATGTTGTTATCACTGGTTGTTAAAACCTACCAAACTAACATTATATCTCTGCAAATTCAAAATGTCCTCAACAAAACCTCTCCTTTTTTCAGAGCAAATTCAATAAAAATTGGAGCCTCCTGTCATAGGCTTATGTATCTACACAAAGATGGAGACAAAGGTTGAGCATTACAGCTATACTCAAAGCTTTTAACCATAATGAAAACCTCTAAAAAAAATGTCATGTTTTTGGATTCCCTTTCTGCAGTGAAAGCCTTGCAGAATCTTAAATCTGACAACTCATTAATGTCTCTGATATTACAAAATAATGATGTTTTCGTAAAATCTCAGAAAAGTAATATGTACTGCTGACTGCCTGGTCCCACTGGCATAAAGGGTAATGAATATGCAAATAAAGCCACTGAAAATGCTTTTATCTGTTACTCAATATACATTTTACAGAATTTTAACATCTTTACATTTTATATCTTATCTTGTAATTAACAATCTCCATATTTATTTAGAAGGGTTGATCTTCCTAAACTTTTTTGCAATTCATTTTAACAATTGTCAAACTTAACCTTGAGTTTGGTACCAATATACCATAAAACACACACACACACACACACACACACACAAATGGATGCATGCATGATGGATTAAATTTTGTGGATGTTTGTTACCCATACAGATTTAAAAAACATGAATATGTTTGATTGTATAGTAGTATATTTTCATTGTGTGTAATAAAATCTAGCCAGAAATTTGCAGCTAAACCTCAAGTCTCAAAGCTTTATGCATTCCCTATCTAGTCACCTCATTCCCAAATCCCAGTTCTCTCCATGGCAATTCTGGTGTCGGTGAAAATGTTATCAAAATTGCACAACTTCAGTACATGTCAGTAAGTCAGCCTAAATTATGTCAAAAGATTCTATCTTGAACAATATAGTTTTAAACAATACACATGCAAAGTTATATAATACCCACATTTTCTTACTATAGTGTGAACAAAAGGTCAAAGTCATACTGGTGGGATAAAATCCTATTTGAAGAGAACAATTATGTTCTAAACATTATAGCTGCAGGTCTCTGAAATTTATAAAGCATTTTTAAAAAATTCTATTTCATTCTCATTTCATTGTAAAAAATATGTCAAGGAATTGCAGCTCTTCTTCAAGATGGTGATTCAGAAAATAAGGGTCCTTGCGGCAGGCTTGCAGATGTTTGTGGGTCACAAGTTCTCCCTTATGTCTGCCACCAGATATGTTTTGCACACATTTTGCACCAACCTCATTTAGTTGCTCATCAACAATTTCAGTCATGAAATAAAATGCTTGATAAACTGAACATAGTTTTGCTGAGAGAGAGAGAGAGAGAGAGAGAGAGAGAGAGAGAGATTTCTGTTTTTGATAAATCCAAAATATTTATAGGAAAATATTCTCCAGAAACAGAATTTTGTGAAAGTGTTTTGTCTGGTTTACATTTAAAGTAGTTCTTAACCAGTTGCAGAAATGAAGGGAAGAGAAATAGCCCAAGCATCCATGAGGAGATGGTCATATTTTACATGACTGTGAGGAGACAGTCACATTTACATGACTGTGAGGAGATAGTCACATTTACATGACTGTGAGGAGACAGTCACATATTACATGAATTTGAGGAGACAGTCACATATTACATGAATGTGAGGAGATAGTCACATATTATGACTGAGGAGACAATCACATATTACATGAATGTGAGGAGACAGTCACATTTACATGAATGTGAGGAGACAGTCACATATTACATGACTGTGATGAGATGGTCACATTTACATGACTGTGAGGAGACAGTCACATATTACATGAATGTGAGGAGTCAGTCACATATTACATGACCGAGGAGATGGTCACATATTACATGACTGTGAGGAGACAGTCACATATTACATGAATGTGAGGAGACAGTCACATATTACATGAATGTGAGGAGACAGTCACATATTATATGACTGAGGAGTCAGTCACATAATACATGACTGTGAGGAGATGGTCACATATTACATGAATGTGAGGAGACAGTCACATTTACATGACTGTGAGGAGATAGTCACATTTACATGACTGTGAGGAGAAGGTCACATTTACATGACTGTGAGGAGACAGTCACATATTACATGAATTTGAGGAGACAGTCACATATTACATGAATGTGAGGAGACAGTCACATATTACATGAATGTGAGGAGACAGTCACATATTACATGACTGAGGAGTCAGTCACATATTACATGACTGTGAAGAGATGGTCACATTTACATGACTGTGAGGAGACAGTCACATATTACATGAATGTGAGGAGACAGTCACATTTACATGACTGTGAGGAGACAGTCACATATTACATGAATCTGAGAAGAGTGCTTGTGGTTGTGAAAGCTAGATTTCTGTGAATTTGTTTATGAAGCCAAGAGGATGCTTTAGTCAGCAGTTAAATTTACGAATATGAAAGAAAGAACTATTTCCACACAAGTGATTCTTTGTTCATTGGGTTTTTGAGACAACTATGAAATCCACAAGAAGAAGCTAACTATGATTGGTATGTTGACCCTGCCCTAGAGGTTTTGTAAACTGGCAAGCAGGCCATGTATGTTGATCCTGCTTCTGAGCTTTGTAAAACAGTGTTCTACACAGCAAGACGTATCCACATACCATGTAATATTACACCATGGCCAAATGTACTAGAGAAACTGAACACATAAAAACTTCAACACTGAGGTTAATCTTGTGTGAATAGACATACAGACTGGGATGGATGCATACACATGCAAATAAATACCAAAGTGATAACTATATTGACCTTCCAGCAAGGTGGTTGCAAGGCTGACTTGACAACAGGAGTCCCTCAAACAGACCTGCACTCTACTAGTCAAAAAGAATTTCCAGAAATTCCGTACAGAACATGTATTACTTTTCTGAAACCATATCTGATATTTTTCAGCAATAATAAGATTTTCAGATTAGCTGCTATGGTGCAAACAATGGGCATAATAATGGCATCCTATTCAGTTAGGACCAAGTACTGTATATACTCACTTATAAGTCAAGTCCAACTACAAACTGCAGAGACCCAGATCTGCCATCATATGATGCATCCGCAGATCTGGGTCTTTGGAGTTTGTTAGGAATAACCAGTAGAACAAACAACAAATACCCTGATCTGCAGGTGCATTATGCTATGGCAGATCAGGATCTTTGTTGTTTGCAGTTTGACTTGACTTTTATGTGTGTATATACAGTAGACATTATATGAAAGACTTGGTAAAACATCCAGAGGGAAAGTAGTGACCCTTAATTTTGAATACATTTAACATGGCAGACATACTGGGTACACAGATGGCACCATTTTCATTTAGGACCAACTAGGCAGCATAAAAGGTCAAATGTTGAAAACCCCATGCTGATATAGCTATCCATCATGGGAGGAGTAGCAATAATAATATTTTCAAGACAGCTACCATCGTAGCCATACTGAAGTCAGTTTGCATCATTTTCATTTAGGACCAATTAGACACCATAACTCTTCTGATGAAAACTCAGTGTCATGACATTTCATTTAAGATGAGTTGCAATAAAATATTTTCAATAATGGATGTCACATCAGCACTGTTTTAATTTAGGACCAAGAAGACATTATATAGGCCATCTTTTCGTGAAAATCCCAAGTTGACATGACTTTATGTTTTGGAGGAATAACAATAACAAGATTTTCAAAATGGCTGCCATAGATATCAAATTAGCAACATTTCCATTTAGGGCCATTTAGACACAATAAAAAGAATTTTGGTGAAAGCACAATATCAATATGACCAGCCATCAAAAAGTATAAGTGAAAATGATTTTCATTGTGGTAGCGATGTTGGAAATCAAAACAGCACCATTTTCCTTTACAAAAAGAGATGTCATAAAACGTCTTTTAATGGAAACTCCATGTCAATATGAATTCTCATTTTGGAGTAAAAAAATAACAAGATTTTGAAAATGGACATTGTTGTAGCTGTATTAGATATCAGATCAGCACCATTTTCATTTAGGACCAACAAATCATCTTATTAAGTCTTCTATGAAAACACCATGTCAATATGACTTTCCATTCAGACAGAGTAGCAATATCAAGATTTTCATTATGGCAACCATGGCTGGTCATACTGGATCTATGAGTGGCTCCATTTGCATTTAGGACCAACTCGATCAGGCGTTGAATGTCTTTGTAAAGTATAATGGCTATCCACCCAGTAGTTTAGGAGGTATAGTGATAACAAACAGAAAGATGACAAATGAATCTATAAGTTCTTTTGGTTTATGGTCAGATGAGCCAAATATTGAATAAAAATTGAATTTACTGTATCACTTTTAAAAAGACAAATATTTACTTAACTTGTGTTTACTTTATTAAAAATATTTACTTAAACTGTTTACTTATTTTAATTCAGGTTTTAATGTCAAACTAAATTTGTTTTTTAAAAATTTGTGTTTATACATTACATGTATATGTGCCCCAACTAACCTACTGAAAACGAAAGCGTTAAAAATGTATGAGCACTGGAAAATTGCCATAATGGCATGCATTTTTATTCAGGTCATCTATTTTTGCATATAGTCATTCCTACCATATAATTTGTCCACCTTAAGTTGCTTTTGCCAAATCTTGCTAAACAAATTTTCATCAAAAGGTGAAGTCCTGAAAGCTATTTAGTGTGTAAAACAAAGAAAATTGTTATAGTGGCCTAAAAAATCTAAATGGATCATCTACATATAAATCCATCAAACTTATTCCTTTGTATATCTCTAGTGGTTTTTGATTAATTATACTATCTTGATTTTTTAAAAAACAAAGTCTAAATTTGCATACTTACAAGATGTGTGAAATTTTTCAATTCCCATATTGGCTTGAAAATCTAATCACATCATCTACAAATGAACCCAAATAAGCAAATCCTAACCCTATGACATTATAAGCATGTGCCAATCCTAATCCTATCACATTAAAGGCATGTGCCAATCCTAACCCAATGACATTATATGCAGGTGCCAATAATTTCATGACATTATAGGCATGTGCCAATCATAACACTATCACATTATTGGCATCTGCCAATTCTAACCCTATCACATTAGAGGTATGTGCCAATCCTAACCCTATGACATTATAGGCATGTGCCAATCTTAACCCTATTACATCAGAGGCATGTGCCAAAAATCCTATGACTTTACAGGAATGTGCCAATAATCCCATGACATTATAGGCATGTGCCAATAACCCTATGACATTACAGGCATGTGCCAATCCTAACACTACGAAATTATAGGCATGTGCCCATCCTAACCCAATAACATAGGTATGTGCCAATCCAAACCCTATGACATTATAGGCATGTGCCAATCCTAACCCTGTAACATTATAGGCATGTACCAATAATCCTGTGACATTATAGGTATGTGCCATCTTAACCCTATGACATCATAGTGTTATGAATATTTAATTTAATTGTTTGTTAATTAGATTTTTTGTCTTTTTTTTTATTTCATTACATGCTATTATTATGTAACACTATGCCAATCCTAACCCTATGACATTATAGGCATGTGGTACCAATCCTAACACTGTGACATTATAGGTATGTGCCAATCCTAACATTGTGACATTATAGGTATGTGCCAATCTTAAACCTATGACATTATAGGCATCTCCCAATCCTAACACTATCACATTATGAGCATGTGCCAATATTTCTATGACATTATAGGCATGTGCCAATCCTAACACTATGATATTATAAGATGTGCCAATAATCCTATGACATTATAGGCATGTGCCAATCCTAACACTATGACATCATAAGATGTGCCAATAATCCTATGACATAATAGTCATGTGCCAATCCTAACACTGTCACGTTATAAGAGGTGCCAATAATCCTATGACATTATAGGCATGTGCCAATCCTAATCCTATAACATTATAGGCATGTGCCAATCCTAACACTATGACATTATGGGCATGTACCAATAATCTTATGACATTATAGGCATGTGCAAATCCATTATAGGGATGTGCCAATCCTAACACTATGCCATTAAAAGCATGTGCCAAGAATCCTACGACATTATAGGCATGTGCCAATCCAAACACTTTGACATTAAATGCATGTGCCAATAACCCTATCACATTAAAGGGATGTGCAAATCCTAACCCTATCACATTATAGGCATGTGCCAATCCTAATCCTATGACATTATAGGCATGTGCCAATCTTAACCTAATGACATTATAGGCATGTGCCAATCCTAACACTATGACATTACTGGCATGTGCCAATCCTAACACTATTACATTATTGGCATGTGCCAATCGGAACCCTATGACATTAGAGGAATGTGCCAATCCTAACCCTATGACATTATAGGCATGTGCTAATCCTAACCCTATGACATTAAGGGCATGTGCCAATAATACTGTGACATTATAGGCATGTGCCAATCCTAACCCTATGACATTAATGTGCCAATACTAATCCTATGACATTATGGGCAGATGCTATCCTAACCTTATGACATTGAGCATGTGCTAATAACCCTATGACATTATTGCCATGTGCCATCCTAACCCTATAACATTATGGGCATGTGCCATCCTAACTCTATCACATCATCGGCATGTGCCATCCTAACCCTATGACATTATATGCATGTGCCAATCCTTACCCTATGATATTAGGTATATGGCAATCCTAACCCTATGACATTAGGCATATGCTTATCATAACCCTATGACATTAGGCATGTGCCAGTAACCTTACAACATTACAGGCATTTGCCAATCCTAACCCAATGGCATTATAGGCATGTGCCATCCTAACCCTATGACACTATGGGCATGTGCCAATAATCCTGTGACATTATAGGCATGTGCCAATCCTAACCTTATGACATTATAGGCATGTGCCAATCCTAATCCTATGACATAGGCATGTGCCAATCCTAGCACTATGACATTATAGACATGTGTCAATAATCCTATGACATAATGGGCATATGCCAATCCTAATCGTATGGCATTATGGGCATGTGCCGATAATCCTACAACATTATAGGCATGTGCCAATCCCAACCCTATGAAATTATTGGCATGTGCCAATCCTAACCCTATGACATTATAGGCATGTGCCAATCCAAACACTTTGACATTATAGGCAGGTACAATGTTAAACCTATGACATTATAGGCATGTGCCAATCCTAACCCTATGACATTATGGGCATATGCCAATAATCCAATGAAATTATATGCATGTGCCAATAACCCTATGACATTACAGGCATGTACCAATCCTAACACGATGACATTACAAGCATGTGCCAATAATCCTATGACATTATAGGCACGTGCTAATCCTAACACTATGATATTATAAGATGTGCCAATAATCCTATGACATTACAGGCATGTGCCAATCCTAACACTATGACATCATAAGATGTGGCAATAATCCTATGACATAATAGGCATGTACCAATCCTAACACTGTCACGTTATAAGATGTGCCAATAATCCTATGACATTATAGGCATGTGCCAATCCTAATCCTATAACATTATAGGCATGTGCCAGTCCTAACACTATGACATTATGGGCATGTACCAATAATCTTATGACATTATAGGCATGTGCAAATCCATTATAGGGATGTGCCAATCCTAACACTATGCCATTAAAGGCATGTGCCAAGAATCCTATGACATTATAGGCATGTGCCAATCCAAACACTTTGACATTAAATGCATGTGCCAATAACCCTATCACATTATAGGGATGTACAAATCCTAACCCTATCACATTATAGGCATGTGCCAATCCTAATCCTATGACATTATAGGCATGTGCCAATCTTAACCTAATGACATTATAGGCATGTGCCAATCCTAACACTATGACATTACTGGCATGTGCCAATCCTAACACTATTACATTATTGGCATGTGCCAATCGGAACCCTATGACATTAGAGGAATATGCCAATCCTAACCCTATGACATTATAGGCATGTGCTAATCCTAACCCTATGACATTAAGGGCATGTGCCAATAATACTGTGACATTATAGGCATGTGCCAATCCTAACCCTATGGCATTAATGTGCCAATACTAATCCTATGACATTATGGGCAGATGCTATCCTAACCCTATGACATTAGGCATGTGCTAATAACCCTATGACATTATTGCCATGTGCCATCCTAACCCTATAACATTATGGGCATGTGCCATCCTAACTCTATCACATCATCGGCATGTGCCATCCTAACCCTATGACATTATATGCATGTGCCAATCCTTACCCTATGATATTAGGCATATGGCAATCCTAACCCTATGACATTAGGCATATGCTTATCATAACCCTATGACATTAGGCATGTGCCAGTAACCTTACAACATTACAGGCATTTGCCAATCCTAACCCAATGGCATTATAGGCATGTGCCATCCTAACCCTATGACACTATGGGCATGTGCCAATAATCCTGTGACATTATAGGCATGTGCCAATAATCCTGTGACATTATAGGCATGTGCCAATCCTAACCTTATGACATTATAGGCATGTGCCAATCCTAATCCTATGACATAGGCATGTGCCAATCCTAGCACTATGACATTATAGACATGTGTCAATAATCCTATGACATAATGGGCATATGCCAATCCTAATCGTATGGCATTATGGGCATGTGCCGATAATCCTACAACATTATAGGCATGTGCCAATCCCAACCCTATGAAATTATTGGCATGTGCCAATCCTAACCCTATGACATTATAGGCATGTGCCAATCCAAACACTTTGACATTATAGGCAGGTACAATGTTAAACCTATGACATTATAGGCATGTGCCAATCCTAACCCTATGACATTATGGGCATATGCCAATAATCCAATGAAATTATATGCATGTGCCAATAACCCTATGACATTACAGGCATGTACCAATCCTAACACGATGACATTACAAGCATGTGCCAATAATCCTATGACATTATAGGCACGTGCTAATCCTAACACTATGACATTACAAGCATGTGCCAATAGTCCTATGACATTATAGGCATGTGCCAATCCTAACACTATGACATTATAGGCATGTGCCAATAATCCTATGACATTATAGGCATGTGCCAATAACCCTATGACATTATAGGCATGTACCAATCCTAACCCAATGACATTATATGCATGTGCCAATAATCCTATAACATTATAGGCATGTGCCAATTCTATTCCTATGATATTATAGGCATGTACCAATCCTAACCGTATGACACTGTAGGCATGTGCCAATAATCCTATCACTTTATAGGAATGTGCCAATAACCCTATGAGATTATAGGCATGTACCAATCCTAACCCAATGACATTATATGCATGTGCCAATAATCCTATAACATTACAGGTATGTGCCAATTCTAATCCTATGATATTATAGGCATGTGCCAATCCTAACGGTATGACACTGTAGGCATGTGCCAATAATCCTATCACTTTATAGGAATGTGCCAATAACCCTATGCGATTATAGGCATGTACCAATCCTAACCCAATGACATTTTATGCATGTGCCAATAATCCTATAACATTATAGGCATGTGCCAATTCTAATCCTATGATATTATAGGCATGTGCCAATCCTAACCGTATGACACTGTAGGCATGTGCCAATAATCCTATCACTTTATAGGAATGTGCCAATAACCCTATGATATTATAGGCATGTGCCAATCGTAACCCAATGACATTATAGGTATGTGCCAATCCTAACCCTGTGACATTATAGGCATGTGCCAATCCTATCCCTATGACATTATAGGCTTGTGCCAATAATCCTGTGACATTATAGGTATGTGCCATCTTAACCTTATCATATTATAGTGTTATGAATATTTAATTTAATTGTTTGTTAATGAGATTTTTTTTATTTCTATTTAATTCATTACATGCTATTATAATTTAACATTGTACCAATCCGAACCCTATGATATTAAAGGAATGTGCCAATCTGAACAATATGACATTATAGGCATGTAACAATGTTAACCCTATGACATTATAGGCATGTCCCAATCCTAACACTATGAAATTATGGGCATGTGCCAATAATCCTATGACATTATCGGCATGCACCAATAACCCTATGACAGTATAGGCATGTGCCAATCTTAACACTATGACATTATAAGCATGTGCAAATAATCCTATGACATTATAGGCATGTGCCAATCCTAACCCTATGATATTATAGGCATGTGCCAATAATCATATGAGATTATAGGCATGTGCCAATAATCCTGTGGCATTATAGGTATGTGCCATCTTAACTCTATGATCTTATAGTGTTATGAATATTTAATTCAATTGTTTGTTAATTAGATTTTTTTATTTCATTACATGCTATTATAATGTAACATTGTGCCAATCCTAACCCTATGACATTATAGCCATGTGCCAGTCCTAACACTGACATTATAGGCATGTACCAATGTTAACCCTATGACATTATAGGCATGTCCCAATCCTAATATTATGACATTATGGGCATGTGGCAATAATCCTATGACATTATAGGCATGCTCCAATAACCCTATAACATTATAAACATGTGCCAATCCTAACACTATGAGATTATAAGCATGTGCCAATAATCCTATGATGTAATTGGCATGTGCCAATCCTAATCCTATGACATTATAGGCATGTGCCAAGTCTAACACTATGACATTATGGGCATGTGCCAATAATCCTATGACATTATAGGCATGTGCCAATCCTAACCCAATGACATTATAGGCATGTGCCAATCTGAACACTATGACATTAAAGGCATGTGCAAATAATCCTATGACATTATAGGCATGTGCCAATCCTAACACTTTGACATTAAATGCATCTGCCAATAACCCTATCACATTATAGGCATGTGCAAATACTAACCATATCACATTATAGGAATGTGCTGATCCTAACCCTATGACATTATAGGCATGTGGCAGTAATCCTATGACATTATAGGCATGTGCCAATCCTAACCCTATGACATTATAGACATGTGGCAATAATCCAATGACATTATAGGCATGTGCCAATCCTAACACTATGACATTACTGCCATGTGCCAATTCTAACCCTATCACATTATAGGTATGTGCCAGTCCTAACCCTATGACATTATAGGCATGTGCCAATCCTAACCCTATGACATTATAGGCATGTGCCAATCTTAACTCTATGACATTATAAGCATGTGCAAATAATCCTATGACATTATAGGCATGTGCCAATCCAACCCTATGATATTACAGGCATGTGCCAATAATCATATGAGATTATTGGCATGTGCCAATAATCCTGTGGCATTATAGGTATGTGCCATCTTAACTCTATGATCTTATAGTGTTATGAATATTTAATTCAATTGTTTGTTAATTAGAGTTTTTTATTTCATTACATGCTATTATAATGTAACATTGTGCCAATCCTAACCCTATGACATTACAGCCACGTGCCAGTCCTAACACTGACATTATAGGCATGTACCAATGTTAACCCTATGACATTATAGGCATGTCCCAATCCTAATACTATGACATTATGGGCATGTGGCAATAATCCTATGACATTATAGGCATGCCCCAATAACCCTATGACATTATAAGCATGTGCCAATCCTAACACTATGAGATTATAAGCATGTGCTAATAATCCTATGACGTTATAGGCATGTGCCAATCCTAATCCTATAACATTATAGGCATGTGCCAAGTCTAACACTATGACATTATGGGCATGTGCCAATAATCCTATATGGGGGCCCCGAGTGGCCGAGTGGTCTAAAGCACTGACCGTTACAGATCACTGCCATCTCACCTCTGTCTGCGTAAGTTCGAGTCCAGGCTCAGCTAACGTGGGTACGTGAGAAAACCTGCCAGTAGCTTCTCGTGGGTCGGTGGTTCTTCCCGGGATTTTCCAGGGTTCTTCCTCCACCATTAATACTGGCCGCCATGTATAGCCTACCTTGTGCTGAAAAATGGCATTAAACCCTATAACAACAACAACAACAACCAATAATCCTATGACATTATAGGCATGTGCCAATCCTAACCCAATGACATTATAGGCATGTGCCAATCTGAACACTATGACATTAAAGGCATGTGCAAATAATCCTATGACATTATAGGCATGTGCCAATCCTAACACTCTGACATTAAATGCATC
This sequence comes from Megalonaias nervosa, assembly GCA_016617855.1. Lineage (NCBI taxonomy): Eukaryota > Metazoa > Mollusca > Bivalvia > Unionida > Unionidae > Megalonaias > Megalonaias nervosa. Next base: position 49,705 of record JAECUM010008058.1, on the reverse strand, counting down.
TGCCAATAACCCTATCACATTATAGGCATGTGCAAATACTAACCATATGACATTATAGGAATGTGCTGATCCTAACCCTATGACATTATAGGCATGTGGCAGTAATCCTATGACATTACAGGCATGTGCCAATCCTAACCCTATGACATTATAGACATGTGGCAATAATCCAATGACATTTATAGGCATGTGCCAATCCTAACACTATGACATTACTGCCATGTGCCAATTCTAACCCTATCACATTATAGGTATGTGCCAGTCCTAACCCTATGACATTATAGGCATGTGCCAATCCTAACCCTATCACATTATAGGCATGTGCATATTACCCTAGGATATTACAGGCATGTACCAATCCTAACATAATGACATTATAAGCATGTGCCAATAATCCTATCACACTATAGGCATGTGCCAATCCTAACACTATGACATTATGGGCATGTGCCAATAATCCTATGACATGAAAGGGATGTGCTAATCCTAACACTTTGACATTATAGGCATGTGCCAATAATCCTATGACATTATAGGCATGTGCCAATAATCCTATGACATTATAGGCATGTGCCAATCCTAGCCCTATGACATTCTAGGCATGTGCCAATAATCCTATGACATTATAGGCATGTGCGAATCCTAACACTATGACATTATAGGTATGTGCCAATTCGTACCCTATGACAATACAGGCATGTGCCAATAATCCTGTGACATTATAGGAATGTGCCAATCCTAACTCTATGACATCACAGGCATGTGCCATCCTAACTCTATCACATCATTGGCATTATATGCATGTACCAATCCTTACCCTATGATATTAGGCATGTGGCAATCCTAACCCTATGACATTAGGTATGTGCTTATCGTAACCCTATGATATTAGGCATGTGCCAATAACCTTACAACACTACATATGTACCAATAATCCTATGACATTATAGGCATGTGCCAATCCTAATACTATGACATTATAGGCATGCGCCAATAACCCTATGTCATTATAGGCATGTGCCAATCCTAACACTTTGACATTATAGGCATGTGCCAATACTCCTATGACATTATAGGCATGTGCCGATTCTAACACTTTGAAATTATAGGCATGTGCCAATACTCCTATGACATTATAGGCATGTGCCAATCCTAACACTTTGACATTATAGGCATGGGCCAATAATCATATGTCATTATAGGCATGTGCCAATCCTAACACTTCGACATTATAGGCATGTGCCAATAATCCTATGACATGATAGGGATGTGCTAATCCTAACCCTATGACATTATAGGCATGTACCAATCCTAACCCTATGAGATTATAGGCATGTGCCAATCCTAACCCTATGACATTATAGGCATGTGCCAATAATCCTGTGACATTATAGGCATGTGCCAATTCTAACCCTATTACATTATAGGCATGTGCCATCTTAACCCTATGACATTATGGGCATGTGCCATCCTAACTCTATCACATCATAGGCATGTGCCATTCTAACCCTATGACATTATATGCATGTGGCAATCCTAACCCTACGACATTAATTATGTGCTTATCGTAACCCTATGATATTAGGCATGTGCTAATAACCTTATGACACTACAGGCATTTGCCATTCCTAACCCAATGGCATTATAGGCATGTGCCATCCCAACCCTGTGACATTATAGATATGTGCCATCCTAACCCTATGACAGTATGGGCATGTGCCATCCTAACCCTATGACATTATGGGTATGTGCCAATTACCCTATGATATTACAGGCATGTGCCATTCTAACCTTATGACATTATGGGCATGTGCCATCCTACACCTATGACATTACAGGCATGTGCCATCCTAACCCTATGACATTATAGGCATGTGCCATCCTAACCCTATGCCATCACAGGCATGTACCAATATAGGCATGTGCCAATCATAACCCTTGACATTGCAGGCATGTGCCAATAAGCATGTGCAAATCCTAACCGAATGACATTATAGGCATGTGCCATCCTACCCTATAAAATTTTAGACATGTGCCATCCTAACCCTATGATATTATAGGCATGTGCCATCCTAACCCTATGACATCACAGACATGTACCAATATAGGCATGTGCCAATCCTAACCCTGACAGGCATGTGCCATCCTAACCCTATGACATTATGGGCATGTGCCATCCTAAGAATATGACATTACAGGTGTGCCATCCTACCCTTTGACAGTAAGGGCATGTGCCATCCTGACCCTATGAAATTACAGGCATGTGTCATGCTAACCCTATGACATTTTGGGCATGTGTCATCTGCACCCTATGACATTATCGGCATGTGCCATCCTACCCCTACGACATTATAGGCATGCCCTATCCTAATGCTATGACATTATAGACATGTGCCATCCTATCCCTATGACATTTGGTATGTGCCATCCAAGACTCAAACCCATGGGGATTGAGGTGAGATGGCAGTGATCGGTAATGGGGAGAACTTTAGACCACGTGATTACCCAGTGCTTATTGTGCAATCTTGCTAACATGCTTCTGGGGATGGACAGATGAACACTACCAAACTGCTACCCCTACTGCAAGTAATGGAAGCATACAAAACTGTGAAAACAAAGAATGAGCATATTAATATTATGAAACATAACTCAGTGGCCATATAACCCTGTAAATTACCTGTAGAAGCAAGTCATACTGAACTGCTATAATGGGTACTGCGAAATATTTAATGTTGTTTCAGTACAATATACTTGGGGCCCAAGGGAGGCAGTCACCCACAGAGGTGATTTAAAATTATGATGGTTCATATGAACTCTTTGAGGTTGAAAACCTGAGTACAATTGGATATTTTTTTAATTAAAAATATGCCTTGAATTCCCTGGTTACCTTTAAGCATGGTATAATAAATATATGCTTACAGGTTATATGGTATGGTAAATATATGTTTACAGGTTATATGGTGTGATAAATATATGCTTACAGGTTATATGGTATGGTAAATATATGCTTATAGGTTATATGGTGATAAATATATGCTTCCAGGTTATATGGTGTGGTAAATATATGCTTCCAGGTTATATGGTGTGGTAAATATATGCTTACAGGTTATACGGTGTGGTAAATATATGCTTACGGGTTATATGGTGTGATAAATATATGCTTACAGGTTATATGGTGTGATAAATATATGCTTACAAGTTATATGGTATGGTAAATATATGCTTACAGGTTATATGGTTTGATAAATATATGCTTTTAAGTTCATTATTAAAGTTCATACTCACAATTTGTTTTCTTGACATTATCACCATACAGAAACAAAATTTAGACAACTTTTGAAGAAAAACTGAAATGGCTATAAACAATCAAGAAATTAATTTTCTAATTACAACTTTATGTAGTTTCACATTCTCTAAATATCAGCTGAAAGAATAAGTATCACTATAAAATAGTTTTATTAAAGTAATTTCTGAACAATATATTATATCAACTTAAACAAGGCTGTTCCTTTGCTGTTTCTGACTTACCCAAACATTTTACCAAGTCCAGTGTAGATGTAGAGAGTATAAATCAGCAACAGGCAGACCTTGATTGGAATTTCTGTGAAAGACAATGATAAGGTTATGAATATAATGAACTTCAAATTTATATCAAAATTAATATTACTTACAGGCATTTTAGTATTTATATCTAATTTTTAATTTATAAAATTTGTATCTAAATTAATAAATTACTTATCGGCCAATTCAGCATTTATATTTAAATTAATATATTACAGTAAAACCTGTCTTGAGCAATCTTTGCTATCAGCAACCACCAGCCATTTACAACCATAATCGTAATGCATGGATCAATTTTTTTGCATAAATGCACTGTTGTGAGCAAGCACCTGCTGAAAGCAACTAACAACCACAATGCCTTGACAAAATATTCATTTAAACACTGCTATGAATGACCACATTGCAGAAACGGAAAAACATCACCAACCTTTATTTAATCTTTGTAACTTAATGCTGTTCAAAAAGAAATAATAGTGACTTCTGAAATTTTATAGGTCATGCATGGAGAGTAATATACTGTAGATTGTAAACCAGACTAAAGTACATGGAGACTGTTCATGCACTATGAATAAACAAATTGCAAGAATAGAGACAAACACCGCTGACCTTTATGTAATCCTTAGTAACTTAATACTGTTCTAAAAAAAATATGAGGCTGGCTACTCACTTCTGAAATTTTATAGGTCATGCATGGAGAGTAATATACTATAGATTGTAAACCAGACTAAAGTACATGGAGATTGTTCATGCACTATGAATAAACAAATTGCAAGAATAGAGACAAACACCGCTGACCTTTATGTTATCCTTTGTAACTTAATACTGTTCTAAAAAAATATGAGGCTGGCTGCTCACTTCTGAAATTTAATAGGTCATGCATGGAGAGTAATATACTGTAGATTGTAAACCAGACTAAAGTACAATGAAACTGTTCATGCACTATGAATAAACAAATTGCAAGAACAGAGACAAACACCGCTGACCTTTATGTAATCCTTTGTAACTTAATACTGTTCTAAAAAAAATATGAGGCTGGCTACTCACTTCTGAAATTTTATAGGTTATGCATGGACAGTCATATACTATAGATTGTAAACCAGACTAAAATACATGGAGATTGTTCATGCACTATGAATAAACAAATTGCAAGAATAGAGACAAACACCGCTGACCTTTATGTTATCCTTTGTAACTTAATACTGTTCTAAAAAAACATATGAGGCTGGCTGCTCACTTCTGAAATTTTATAGGTCATGCATGGAGAGTAATATACTGTAGATTGTAAACCAGACTAAAGTACAATGAGACTGTTCATGCACTATGAATAAACATATTGCAAGAATAGAGACAAACACCGCTGACCTTTATGTAATCCTTTGTAACTTAATACTGTTCTAAAAAAAATATGAAGCTGGCTACTCACTTCTGAAATTTTATAGGTCATGCATATAGAGTCATATACTATAGATTGTAAACCAGACTAAAGTACATGCAAATTGTTCATGCACTATGAATGACCGTATTTCAAGAACAGAGACAAACACCACTGACCTTTATATAATCCTTTTTAACAACAACTGCTTGAAAAGTAAAGACTCTTATGATCAAAACAAAAGAAAAAATGAAAACAAAAAAAAAAAAAAGAAAAAAAAAAGAAAGAAAAAGGAGTCTGGCTACCAGTTTGTAAATCTGGCAGGTCAAGCATACAGTGACATTTGTTATCGACTGTACACCAGGCTAAAGTGCATGTCACAAATTGCCACTGTAGTGCTGAAGTCAAGGTAGTGATAACTTACACTGTTTGTCTTTGAAGCTTATCTGTATTGCCTGGTGATGAATCAGGTCTTTGTCTATTAAACCAGCAGGTGAGAATCATTTCCCAGATTTGATGTTATTGTTAAACGGAGGTGTTGGTGGTTGTTGTTTTTTTCAGTGTTACAGAGATTACACCCCACACACCAGGCCATCATCTGTTCAAGTTGGTGCGACCTGTTAACCCTTTGTTTACAGAGTTAATCTCTTTAAGTCATCTGTGAATTAAGCTGATGATTTTTGTCTCAGAATGATTTTATTTCTGGATTTGATTTCATTCATTGCTACATGTACAGGTACATGTATATTTTTCATATTTCCCCAAAAGACTGGTCAAAACTGTCCTTACAGTTGTTATTACAAATGAGCACTAATAACATTAACATCTAGCACCTTAATAACAATGGCAGAACCTCCAATAAAAAAGACAAAGTTTAACACTAGACAAAAAAAGTAATTGAAAGAAGTAAAAAAGAGAAGACCACTTTCAAAATATCAGTTTATACGTCAGGAAAACAAATTCTGGGTGTTATAACAAGGTGTAAATCAGAAATGATTTCATATGCTAATAATAGTACTATTATTAGTACCTCTACTTCATGGATGGGGTACTAACATAAGCCTATCTGTATCAATGGAGCAGCCAGGTGTAATTCACACCCTGTACTTTTCAGCCTATTATAAAAAAAAAGTCTAAACATGTTCCTCACACATACTAAAAGAAACTGACTATTCCTTCTATTTAATACCAGAATTGCTGCATATCATAGAAATACATGTAAAATATCATTTACCTTCTATATATCATTTTTCTTCTGAATCGTCCACCATATTTGTTCAACTGATAGCTACTTCCGTTTTCAGCCTCATTTTTTTTATGTGCCATATAAGGACATTGCTGCCTTATTTGGAAACATAAACAGATCATAGTAATATGACATGCATTAAATAATATATCATAGAATATCCAAATATGGCATAGCAAGCCTTATTTTGAAAATGAATTACTACGAGAATCTCATGTTATGTCATTGTGGACAAGGTATGGTTAGCATAAACATTCCAATATAATTTACCTGATATAGGTTTAATAACTTTATCATTAACCAAAAAACTGGAAAAGATAACTCTACTTATCTTTTTGTCTGTGGCAATAGTTTTATTTGCTCCATTGTGAGGTATAGGATCAGATCCTAGCCTCAACCATGTTGAGGCTATGACATCATAGCTAATGCTAATAAATGTAGAATTGATCTTCAAATATAAATGTGATGCATGTTTAATGATAGAAGTATATCTTTATTGCTATATAACTTTGTTTTTAGATGAATGCCTACAATATTTTGCAAGAACTCTTAATAAAGAATAGAATATATGTACAGTGATTTTGGTTATTTTTCTCTAAATAGTGCTGAAATTTGACCATGGAAACTCTGAGAGAATACCATTCTTTCTGGCAGAAGGAGCAGTCTCTCAAGAGAGGTTTTACTGTACTTACAGGCCAATTTATCATATCTGCTGAATTCACAATATTTTCTAACTTTAAAATCTTAATAAGTTATAACTGCAGATTTTTTCTTTGTCAATGTAAGTTTAAAAATCAACAAGATTTCACACAAGGATAAATAATAAAAACCAAACTGGACTTCATTGCAGTCCAGTAGTTTTATTAACATACATTCAAAGTAAGTAATATCATAAAGGATTTCTCCTTGCAGTGAACAAACTATGCAACTGAGAAAGTATTTCCTCTTGCAGTGAACAAACTATGCAACTGAGAAAGTATTTTTCCTTGCAGTGAACAAACAATGAAATTGAGAAAGTATTTTTCCTTGCAGTAAGCAAACAATGCAACTGAGAAAGTATTGTTCCTTGCAGTGAACAAACTATGCAACTGAGAAAGTATTTTTCCTTGCAGTGAACAAACTATACAACTGAGAAAGTATTTCTTCCTGCAGTGAACAAACTATACAACTGAGAAAGTATTTCTTCCCGCAGTGAACAAACAATGCAACTGAGAAAGTTACCTTAGCCTATGCCAGGAACTGCAACTTGAAAAAAATTCAAATAGTACATCCAGTTTTTAACAAAATAAATCAGTCAATACTGAAACTATACACTTAGTTTTTAAAATTATTGATTTGGGAAAAAACGGCAACACAGAATATACGACTTTGCACTTAAGTCAATAACAATATGGTGGAAAGAATTTTAAGAAAACCTACTGACTGAGAAGCATCAAAGACTTGTTCAAAATACGACAAAAATGAATTAAGTATTCCTCATTATATCCACATGCAAATGTATATGCAGATTCATGTAAGCAGTGTTGTCAATGACACACAAAGCATATTAGATACATGACTATTATATACTATACTTTTTCAATGCACTTTTAAGTTATATCTCACTTTTTCATCTGTTATGATCATAGGTGTTATACTCTGACCAAGTCTGCTGAAATTCTCAGTCAGAATAACAGCTGAGTCCAAGTGCAAGTGTCTGGATCCCAGACCTATGGCTTAGGGAATTTTCAACTCTTAGCATTGTGACTTGCAATCATAAAATAGTGTTTTGCTGTTTAGTCTTTTTATGAAATATCATCACTTTAAATTATCTATCATATGACTGTATGGAATATATCACTGATCAATCAATACTATTTTAATCAATAAACATACAGGACTCTTAAAAGTACATAAAGATTGTCTGTAAAGAACACTCTTAGCTGGTCCCCCAAGTAAAGAACACTCTTAGCTGATCTGTAAGGAACACTCTTAGCTGGCCCCCCAAGTAGCTGTTATACAGTGATCTGACCATATATAGATAGTTTGCTTGTGTGTCCCAGTGTCTGTAATTAGGACTAAGTAAAGAGATGTAACTCACAAACCTTGTGGTCTATACAAAAGAGGAAACAATGAGTAGTGTCCCACCGTTGAAATCACAAGAAATAGTTGGGCATCTTTCTTCTTGTACAGCATCAGTAAACTGAAAATAAATTAAGAGCTGTATAAAAAATGCTAAAACAAGATTTAAGGAGAACTGTGTACTCAAAGTCTCTACTAAGGTTTCTATATACAATGAGACACTTGAATCTTATTGTTATCCAATAGATGGTGCTTGTCCTTGAAGTTGGTATTAAGACTCACCAACTGCAACACAATCAAATATTCCTGATTTCCTGCCATTAAAATCACCCGGCAATGCAGTTTAAAGAAAAACTCATAAAATCTACCTATTTTCTAATTTCTCTAATATGGTTACATTTAATAGCCAGCTCGCCCAAAACATGCCTTTCAAACGTCCAATAAACTTCACATTATCATAGTAAACAGATAAGTAATCCATGACAACCCTTACATAGGTCATGCAGTGAATCATTTCAACTGTTGCACTGTATAATGTAATGTAATAATGGAGGAACAGGTAAAATTAACAAGACTAAGCAATTTTGATGATAATACTAAATCACAGGCTTTTGATGATACTAAATCACAAGCTACTGATGATGATACTAAATCACAGGCTTTTGATGATACTAAATCACAGGCTATTGATGATAATACTAAATCACAAGCTTTTGATGATACTAAACCACAGGCTTTTGATGATACTAAATCACAGGCTATTGAAGATGATACTAAATCACAGGCTTTTGATGATACTAAATCACAGGCTATTGAAGATGATACTAAATCACAGGCTTTTGATGATACTAAATCACAGGCTACTGATGATGATACTAAACCACAGGCTTTTGATGATACTAAATCACAGGCTACTGATGATGATACTAAATCACAGGCTACTGATGATGATTCTAAATCACAGGCTTTTGATGATGATACTAAATCACAGGCTTTTGATGATGATACTAAATCACAGGCTTTTGATGATACTAAATCACAGGCTACTGATGATGATACTAAACCACAGGCTTTTGATGATACTAAATCACAGGCTACTGATGATGATACTAAATCACAGGCTACTGATGATGATACTAAATCACAGGCTTTTGATGATGATACTAAATCACAGGCTATTGAAGATGATACTAAATCACAGGCTTTTGATGATACTAAATCACAGGCTATTGAAGATGATACTAAATCACAGGCTTTTGATGATACTAAATCACAGGCTACTGATGATGATACTAAACCACAGGCTACTGATGAAGATACTAAATCACAGGCTACTGATGATGATACTAAATCACAGGCTACTGATGATGATACTAAATCACAGGCTACTGATGATGATACTAAATCACAGGCTTTTGATGATGATACTAAATCACGGGCTTTTGATGATGATACTAAATCACAGGCTACTGATGATGATACTAAATCACAGGCTATTGATGATGATACTAAATCACAGGCTACTGATGATGATACTAAATCACAGGCTACTGATGATGATACTAAATCACAGGCTTTTGATGATGATACTAAATCACAGGCTACTGATGATGATACTAAATCACAGGCTTTTGATGATGATACTAAATCATGGGCTTTTGATGATGATACTAAATCACAGGCTACTGATGATGATACTAAATCACAGGCTTTTGATGATGATACTAAATCACAGGCTACTGATGATGATACTAAACCACAGGCTATTGAAGATGATACTAAATCACAGGCTTTTGATGATGATACTAAATCACAGGCTTTTGATGATGATACTAAGTCACAGGCTTTTGAGGATACTAAATCATGCTTTTGATGATGATACTAAATCACAGGCTATTGAAGATGATACTAAATCACAGGCTTTTGATGATGATACTAAATCACAGGCTTTTGATGATGATACTAAGTCACAGGCTATTGAGGATACTAAATCATGCTTTTGATGATGATACTAAATCACAGGCTACTGATGATGATACTAAACCACAGGCTATTGAAGATGATACTAAATCAGGCTTTTGATGATGATACTAAATCACAGGCTATTGAAGATGATACTAAATCACAGGCTTTTGATGATGATACTAAGTCACAGGCTTTTGAGGATACTAAATCATGCTTTTGATGATGATACTAAATCACAGGCTATTGAAGATGATACTAAATCACAGGCTTTTCATGATGATACTAAATCAGGCTTTTGATGATGATACTTAATCACAGGCTATTGATGATGATACTAAATCACAGGCTTTTGAGGATGATACTTAATCACAGGCTATTGATGATGATACTAAATCACAGGCTTTTGAGGATACTAAATCACAGGTAGTCATACAACGTAAGACACATCACCCGATATATTTGTTCTGGGGGGTGATGAGCTTACTGCCTAACTAACAATGCTGTGTAGCATGTTTTGATGTCAACTAACAGTGTAACGAAAGTCAAATTTTCAGGAATATCACACACAACTGGCAACCAGTAACGACACTTTTCTACAAAGTAAAGTTATAATGTTTTTGTACGACTTTACTTACCCTGATGCCTCTTCTCTAGTAAATTCAAATTCTCATAAAAGAATTGGACCTGTTTTCAAGTTTTGTTGGCCTACATTTCAGGTGGCTGGAAAGCGATTAAAGCTGGGAATGCCAAAATCGGGTTAAGTTGAAATATTATTAATGAAACGAATAAAAATATATTATGCCTATTGGAACTTTAAGCAATGTTTTGTTTCGTTCAAGAAGCATATTCCCCACACGAACCTACCTGAACATACTTCGGCGTACCTCGACTACCATCGCATTGCAACAAATTCAAATGTATGTCAACAGAACATGAAAATGCGTCCATTTGCTTGTGTCATATTTTGATTCCACCAGGATAAAGACGGCACAGTAAGTATATTAATTACACATAAATTTGTGGAAGAGTGTTGATATAGGCTGTCAGGTGTGTGAGATATACTTGAAACTTTGACTACTCGTTCTGATGTCAACTGACATCAGAACACACTATACAAGGCCATTATTTGGGCAGTAAGACATAGCACTAAACAAAAACAACATGTGCTATGTCTTACATTGTAGGACTAAATCACAAGGCTATTGATGATGATACTAAATCACAGGCTTTTGAAGATGATACTAAATCACAGACTTTCGATTATGATGCTAAATCAGGCTTTTGCAGTAAAACTGTCAATTATAAAGAAACCTGACATTTTCTTGAATATTTCAGGGAATAAGTTATCAAAATTACTAAGTTAACTTTGTATGATTACCATGAATAAGTTCACTTTGTAATATTACTTTAACTTGCAACTTTGTAAGATGTATGGGTTTTTTTTTATGGTAGTTTTTTTCCTAAATCAATTCATAATGCAAAGCTTGAAAAGACATAATCATTAAATTATGACATCATAAATAAAACATGATTATGACATCAACACAAGATGATTATCACATCAATACAACATGATTAAGACATCAACACAACATGATTATGACATCAATACAACATGATTATGACATCATCAATACAACATGATTATGACACCAACACAACATGATTATGACATCAATACAACATGATTGTGACATCATCAATACATCACTTTTTAACTAGGTCTTTTGTAATGCTATGACCTCTGGGAGATATTGCCCAAAAAATGATGTGGATGTGCCTTCTGTCTCTTATTAAATAATGAAAAAGATAAATGCTTACAAAATGTTAATAACTGTAATTACTGTCCTGTACAAGAATAACTTAAAACTAATGTTACATATATAAAACTCTGGAAAATCACTTGCAATTTATGACCCGAGACAAATTGACCATGCCAGTTTTCCATTAATGAAAAATGATGTAATTTTGCATGCAATCAGCATAAACAAGCCAAATGAACATACCTTAATGGAAGGATAATGAGAGGAATGGTAAACAGGCAAAATGAACATACTTTAATGGAAGAAAGAGACAAATGGTAAACAGGCAAAATGAACATACCTTAATGGAAGAATAATGAAAAGAATAGTAAACAGGCCAACTGAACATACCTTAATGGAAGGAAAATGAGAGGAATGGCAAACAGGCAAAATGTACATACCTTAATGGAAGGATAATGAGAGGAATAGTAAACAGGCAAAATGTACATACCTTAATGGAAGCATAATGAGACAAATGGTAAACAAGCAAAATGTACATACTGTAATGGAAGGATAATAAGACAAATGGTAAACAGGCAAAATGTACATACCTTAATGGAAGGATAATAAGACAAATGGTAAACAAGCAAAATGTACATACAGTAATGGAAGGATAATGAGAGGAATAGTAAACAGGCAAAATGTACATACCTTAATGGAAGGATAATAAGACAAATAGTAAACAAGCAAAATGTACATACCGTAATGGAAGGATAATAAGACAAATGGTAAACAGGCAAAATGTACATACCTTAATGGAAGGATAATGAGAAGAATGGCCTTCTCATGTACATGCCAACTGAACATGAAAGAGCCAAAGGCACACAACACCAGTGTTCTCACAAAGCTAGCTGGACCTCGTGGCCTTGACCACAGCAGGTAAAAACTTGGCTGAAAGAGAAATGTAGCAATATCATACATCATTCATGTTGTAATGAAAGACTGAACCTGAAAGAATATCTGTCTCAAATGAGGATGGCAAGATATATGTATCACATTTTCTCAGGTGAAAGTAGCATCAACAATGCAAAATTACACCTCTCCTTTGATAATTCACACACAACAGGGTCCAAGGTACAGACTGCAGTATAAGCAAGGTGTGAGTTAGCAAAGGACTTCTGAAAATCTTCTAATGAATTTTTTTCACTCTGATGCATAAATTACATTTATTTGCAAGATGATTAACTTTGCAAGAATATCAAAAACACTATTCCAAAACATTTCAACATCTGTCACATGTGTACTCTATTAACATATTTAATCTGCATTGTTTGTTAGTTGTTTATTTAAATTTCATTTAATGTTATGGATAATGTAAAATTGTATCTTAGAACTGACCTTCTCCAAGATCAGTAACAATTTTGTAAACAACACTGGATAACTATTAGGATTATTATCTAAAGCTGAGTCAAGGACATTCGAATTTCTCCATATATCCAGATCTTGTGTACGTAATGTTTATTACATGCTTTATTGTAACAGACCTTCTAGAACAATGAACTTTTTACCCTCATCTGGAGTTTTCTTTTTATGTCTTAGTTTTTCATATATAAATCTTGTTTACTGGAAAATTAGTGATTCGTGTGATAACATCTGAGCAGCATTAGTTGTGCAGCAGATTTGATTTGGTTGAAGTCATTTAATTCAAAATATTCTTCTCCGGAAATACAAAGTAATCAGAAATAATATTCTTGGACACAGAGATTTGGATTTAGAGTGAAATTCAAATAAGGATATATTCTTGGATTAAATTATCATTAAATACTAGCCAACACAGCCAGTCAACCAGTTAACCAGACAATTTTTTTTTTCCAAACCAATAGGCAACACCATTTCAAAAAGTCTAACCTGTACAGAGGCAATGTAATTCTTGACAACACTTTCAAGGCATGGCCTTTTGGTTTTGACTTCGAGTTCTGCATAACATTTTATGCAGTTTGCTATATCTAAATTAGATAGGAAAACTTTCAGCATCAGTCTCTAGAAGTAAGACTGTAAGAGCCCATTCTGAGACCTTTTCTCACACTGTGTAATATCATGGATTAACACTGTGAGTGAGCCCATTCTGAGACTTTTTCTTACACTATGTGATATCATGGAGTCAATAGATTATGTCATACTTACCATTATGGCCAGAAGAGTGACAACAAGAGTCACAAAAGGGGTTATAGAGGGCAGCACTACATGGTCATACTCCTGTACAAGACCTCCTGTCATCACAGCTGTATGGTTGGGTTCAATAGCAAGGAGGTTCAACTTGGAGACTAGAACATGGAAAAAAAAGAAATAGTGTGACCCCACTATAGCACGCTCCGTTATAACATGAATTCGGATATAACATGGTCGTGGTGTGGCTCCCGAAATTCCATATACATGTATTTTTCTCATACACGGAAAACAATTTCTTTCTTAAAAGTACGAAAAAAACCCCAAAAAGGTTTATTATCATTATAGGGAAGAGATCGCGTATGAATAATGCAAGACGATTGTGGCATGGCTTCTGAAATTTTATATGTATTTTTCTCATACACGAAAAAATAGTGTTTTCTTCTTAAAAGTATGAAAAATAACGTGTAAAAAGTTTATTCAGGAATCGCGTAGGGCTTCACCAATGTCGCAAATTGCTATATTTCTTTTCCTTATTGGCGGAAAAATATACCATCTGGCGATTTTTTTTATTGGCGACATTGTTGGCTTTTTAAACTTGTATATACAACCACTTGTTTGCAGTGGAGAAATTCAGAGGGCCCATGAAAGGAAGCTGCAAAGTTGATATAAAATGCACTGAAAAATTATCTATTGTTACATAAACAAATTCTTTGTCCATATTGACAAACCATCTAAACAGTGCATTGTTATATCATAATCCGCTTATGTTGACATCTAGCATGAGTACTGTATATTTTGAGTTATCCGCTTTTTTTTTTAAATTTACATTTCTGGTAGCGGAGATTAACCAGACAAGGCATTATCTCATAATCTATTTTTCGTCGGATTTTTGGCCACTCGCTAGTAATTAATATATTTACATAGACTGACATTTGTATGTGGATGGTAAGTAAAATTCCTCTTCTTTTCACTCAGAATTAAATCCTTCAGAATATTCACGTTTTCTGTAGTAATCCCTGTCATCAGACCAGAACACCTGCGTCTCCATCGTTGATTTACCCTTTCTTTAAATTTCTAATGCATGCGTGGAAGGCAGCATCACTCGACTACCACAAATGTAAAAAAAAACAAAAAAAAAGCTCTCACTTGTCTATTCGATAGGCAGGGAGGAACAGTAACTACAATCGACCATACGACGGCCAATTCATTTTTTAAAAAATGTACCCAGATAAAATAGTAGCTGAAATTTCAAAGAAAACATATCCTTTGAAGCACCGATTGTTATGAAAACGTACTAAGCAAATGGGGAAAAAAAGTCAGTCTCAATCATAGAATAGAATGTTTTGATGTTGCCGCCACAATAAGAATGGGCATTTGTTTGGTTCTACAAGGCTGTCCTTTAGCGGTGACTTCAATAATGCATGCACCCTTCGTCAAAGAAAGCCAACTACAATCTTCAATAAAAACAAAGAACCTTTCTTCAAAGGAAGTCAGTACCGAACATAAATAAAAGCAATGGAATCTGATGGATTGTTCATTTTCCAACGTGACTGGAACACTTTTACTGTGCCGTGAAAGTTTCCTTTTTACAGGAAAAATGTTTATGCTTACGAGCTCTACCGACGGCAGCTTAAAATGCAAACTTTTAATGACTTGGTGACGTACTGAAAAGTAAATGTGCTTCATCATTCGTTACATGATTGTGCTATTTTTTTCACTAAATTCAGACCTATATGACCTGTGACAAAATTATTGAATATTTTAAATCTCTGTGTGTGCATATTTTTGATGGAATTACTTGTATTGTGGATTCAATGTCTGTGACATGATTCACGAGTAAGTACACGGTGTTGATACTTTATTCACTGCTATACATTAGACATGTATATATAAACAGTATACACGTATATGTACCAATGCGTGGTTCTCTGAATAAAGTAAAATATTATATATGCCTTCTCTGTTTTCACTACAGGTGTATTTCTCATTTAATATGCATCGATTTAAGATGATAACTGTGCCAATGAAGCACATATTTTTGAACCTGCATGGTTCGGTCTATAACACGGTTGGGTTCTATGGCTCCCAACTACCGTGTTATAGTGGGGTCACACTGTAGTAAAGGAATTATAATTAAATAAATAAATTAAAATCTAATTTTTTTTGATAATCTTACTTTTTAACAGCTCTCACTGTAATGCAGCAATTGAGGTTCATTGGTCTAACCCTGCTATGTAATGAATTGCTTTAAAAAATGAAAGATCTAAAATTTAATGGATGTGTGCATGTGAAAAATGGCAAACACCAAAAAGAAGACAGTATGGATGAGACAAAAAAATTTTGGGTCACATCAGAGTGTGTGCTCAAACTTGGCCTTTCTTTGACTGTTTTCTAGAGTCCATATTCAGCATGATTTTGGAAAGTCTATATCTTACAATGTTGTCTTGAGTACATACTCATCATGAGTTTGGAAGGTCTACATCTTACAATGTTTTCACTTTAATCTAAATATCTATCTGCTTGTGTCACCAGAAACAACAAACAGCTAGTGCGGTTAGATCAGTTCAGCATCTGTTGTATGAATGCTACCTTCATGAATGGAAATGTCAATCTGTTATATGAATGCTGCACTTCATGAATGGAATTGCTAATTTTATATGAAACCTGCCGTTCATGAATGGAACTGTCAATCTGTTGTGTGAAAGCTTCCGTTCATGAATGGAATTGTCAATCTGTTATATGAAATCTGCCATTCATGATTGGAATTGTTAATCTATTACATGAATGTTGCGCTACATGAATTGAATTGACATTCTATTATATGACTGCTGCCCTTCATAAATGGAATTGTCATTTTGTTATATGAATGCTGCCCTTCATGAATGGAATTGTCGATCTGTTACCCTAATTACAGTCTAAGTTCTTCTTGCCCTCCCATTTCTTTTAATACATCCACTTCCTGAAATTTTTATTTTTCCAGTGAATCACCATATTCTCACCAAAATGACTTTGATTTTTAGTGAGTAGTTGTAGCAATTGTCACATTAACAGTGTGGAAGAGTTGTTTTTGTAAAATATATCTGTCTGTACAAAGTTTAACAGCACATCAGCACAATCCTGGCTATACATTGCCAATAAAATATTTAGTTCCAAAAATACACTGTATGTCAAGCCCACAATCAAACCAACACTGCAAAATGTGTGACTTTGATGCCATGATTAAAAGGATGAATAAGCATGTTACTGACTGAATTGCTGTAGCTCACAATGATTCATCCAACATGTGAAAAAAATATCCATTAACAGACTTTGGAAACATAAGCAAATGAAATGTTATAACTTTAAACCTTAATACAAATTTTCTATGATTGTGACCTTGATCTGAAATCAAAGGAGAGAGAGTGCATGTCACAGAATGAACTGATGAGCTTCACAATGATTAATGCATGGTATGATGCAAATCTATCTGGGTATTTAAAAACTATCAGAAAATTAAACCATCTGAACAACACCTTAACAAGATTTTCTAGGACTGTAACCTTGACCCTAAGGTACAATGGGCCAGGGAGCATTTTGTTGAATGAATTGTCTTAATTTCATTATGATTCATGAAAACTTTAATGAGACTATCAAGCAGGTTTAGGAAATATATGCAAAATAAATATTTTAATGAGACTATCAAGCTGGTTTAGGAAATATATGCAAAATGAAAACTTTAATGAGACTATCAAGCAGGTCTAGGAAACATATGCAAAATGAAAATTTTAATGAGACTATCAAGTAGGTTTAGGAAATATATGCAAAATGAAAACTTTATCCAAAACTTAACTGTTGACTTTACCACCAGTGGAAAACTGACCACTATGTCAAAAATTATGTTAAGGTGGGTTCAACAATAAAAATATCCACCTGCAGCAACTGTTACAATAATTGCGTATCTGCCATTGTTGCTACAATAACAGGTAGTACCTGTGACCATTGCAGCCTTGTCTGCTACATTGTAGAGAACCCAGAAATTGGGTGCCCAGTAGGCATGGCACAATCCTCTCTTGACGGGGAAGAGTCTGGATAACAGCTGAAGTAACTGGTCCTGATAAAGACAGAACAGACAATACCATAAGGATGCTCATTTCTCTGCAGTAGCAAGGAACTTCACAAATTTACATCTGCAAAAATTACATAGATTAATTTGTTTAAACTTCCACACCATTCACTGACTGAATGCTTCAAGATTTAATTTAATAAAACTAGCTTTGTTTGTAAACCGTATTTCCAAGCTATACCATGGTAAAGAATATAATTATTCTTAGTTTCATAAATTACATATGAAAGGAACTCAGATGTAAGATTTATTTACCTTTTGATGAAACATGTCAGTTTATTTAAGAAACCAACTCAAAAAGCTCTGCAGATTGTAATAAAAGCTGATAAATTAAACTTTATACTTACCTAGTATGACATCATGATGTTATGTATTTGTCTAGTGTGACATCATGATGTTCTGTATTTGTCTAGTGTGGCATTGTGATGTTATGTATTTGGCTAGTGTGACATTACGATGTTATGTATTTATCTAGTATGACATCATATTCTGTATCTGTCTAATGTGACATAATGTCATGTATTTGTCTATTGTGATATCTTGATGTTGCATATTATTTTTTTGTGACATCATGACATTCTGTATTTGTCCAGCATGACATTATGTTATGTATCTATCTAGTGTGACATCATGATGTTATGTATTTGCCTGTTGTGACATCATTATGTTATGTATTTGCCTGGTGTGACATCATAATGTTATGTATTTATCTATGTAATGTCATTATGTTGTGTATTTGCCTAGGGTGATGTCATGATGTTATTTATGCTTCAAGTGTGACATCATAACGTCATGTATTTATCTATGTAATGTCATGTCATGTATTTGTCTAGTGTGATATCATAATGTTATGTATTTGTCTAGTCTGACAAGGGACTTGCAGAGATGCTGCCACTGTTTGATCTAAAGAGGGGAGCCCCCCCCCGTCGCAACAATGGGGGGGGGTAACAAAAAGGAGGAGGAGGAGGAAACTGACATAATTCAATATTTACTTAAGACTTCAATATCCATCTCTTTTTCTGTTAGAGCTTAAATTAAATCAAAATCTCACCTCAAGTTGTATAATTATTAATATGTTGCATGTTTCTGAGCTTAATCTGTTCCTTATCTGTGTAGGAATATTGTACTGTGCAAATTTTTCACAGCTCACAGACATTGTCTTTCAGATACTTCTGCTCCAAAAATAAGATTTTTCACTAACACAAGCTCCGACAATGTTTCACTTTTTTGAATCAGTGCTTTACTGACTACTATGCCAGATTTACCACCAGTTCCATAATGCTTTATTAGGATTTTATGTCCATGAATGTTATAGTCTGCTTGTTCAGAGATATTTTGATTAAATAAATATCTTTACTTCCTAATTTCATTTTTAGATTCTTGTTTATTAAATTTATCTTAACCCTTATAGGGCTATATGGTTTTGTAGCACAAGATCCCCTGGGCTAAATTGTTTGAGAAAAGAAATGAAAATTGCACTTTAAATTGTCTGCATTTTAATTCAGACTGTTATTCTGCCTTTTCAACATTTAATTTCAAAATACCGCTGCTATGGTGGGTGGCTGTGACCAGCATGCCATCTGTTTTTGTCCACCCAGCATGTACATCAGACTCATATTTAACAAAATTTTTGGGTTAAAAATCACTCTTTTTTTCGCTGGTATCTCCATCAACACTTTCTCAACTAAAATAATCTGATATAATTCACAACTTAAAAAAAAAGTGCCTTCATCACTATCATCAGCCGGTATTTGCCAAACAACATAGTCATCTAAAGATGAACCACACTGGTAATCAGCCATTTTGTTTTTTAGATAGCCCATATTATAAACGTGCATTTGTAAAACTTCCTTGATGCAAAACTTAACTATGATAAATGCTTATTCAAGGGCCAAATGTGCCAATCAAATTTAGTTTAAGAACCATTCGTGTCAAGCCAAAGAACTAAGATGTGTAAACAGCTATAAAGAAAGATGTGTCGTGAACAACTCCACGATACCTCTACTGGCATGACTTATGACAAGCACTTTATGGGTGAACAGCTAAACAGAAACTGTATAAAGCACAGAGTAAATTTTTATATACATGACTCTAATTTGCAGGAGTTGTTGCACATTACAAGTCTCCATGTGTACAAATTCATAAACATCTAGCACAATTCATGCAATTACATGCCCTGCAGCATTTCTGGATTTGATATGCAAGGGTGAAATATCCAAATCAGCATTTCTGGATTTGATATGCATGGGTGAAATATCCAAATTATGCAACTGGTTCATGAAATGTCAAAATAATCACCATGAGATAATTATCTTTATTCATTTTATTGTTTAAATTCACAAATACTCTTGGATTAAAATGAAAATCAAACATAAATTTAAAATGATTTCCTTTTTACAAAACACATTTCCATAATGTAATAAAAGCTGAGAATCAATGGAAGATATTCCTCAAAATTACCTACCAAGTAAATGAATGGACAAATGATATCGTCTCAAAATTACCTACCAAGTAAATGAATGGACAAATGATATTGTCTCAAAATAACCGACCAAGTAAATGAATGGACAAATGATACTATCTCAAAATTACCTACCAAGTAAATGAATGAACCAAACGATAATGTCTCAAAATTACCTATCAAGTAAATGAATGGACAAATGATATTGTCTCAAAATTACCTACCATGTAAATGAATGGACAAATGATATTGTCTCAAACTTACCTACCATGTAAATGAATGAACAAATGATATTGTCTCAAAATTACCTACCAAGTAAATGAATGAACCAAACGATAGTCTCAAAATTACCTACCAAGTAAATGACATTGTCTCAAAATTACCTACCATGTAAATGAATGAACAAATGATATTGTCTCAAAATTACCTACCATGTAAATGAATGGACAAATGATATTGTCTCAAAATTACCTACCAAGTAAATGAATGGACAAATGATATTGTCTCAAAATTACCTACCAAGTAAATGAATGGACAAATGATATTGTCTCAAACTTACCTACCAAGTAAATGAATCGACAAATGATACTGTCTCAAAATTACCTACCAAGTAAATGAATGGACAAATGATATTGTCTCAAAATTACCATGTAAATGAATGAACCAAACGATATTGTCTCAAACTTACCTACCATGTAAATGAATGGACCAAAGGATACTCTCTCAAAATTACCTACCACTCAAATGAATGGAGCAAACGATATCGTCTCAAAATTACCATGTAAATGAATGGACCAAACGATATTGTCCACAAAATTACCTATACCAAGTAAATGCATGGACAAAATGATATTATCTCAAAATTACCTACCATGTAAATGAATGGACCAAATGATACAGCAAAGACAGAGAATACAATGATTCCGAGGGAAATCAAGCGTACAGGAGAGAATGAGCCCCATCTGATTCTACCATCTGAAACAGATAAAAGTCATGAAAATCATATTTGCAGGAAGTGTACAATTTTTAAATTTAAACACGCCAATGTGTTGGCTAATTGCATTTTAACTGTTAAGTAAAACAAAGTGCATTTTTAAACTAAAATTTCATAGTTTCTATCAAAAGGATTTCAACATTATTTAGTGATTTTATTTTAGGCCAATTGTAAAATATAAATGTTCAGTTTGAAAATTGTATATTTGCATGTATATTAGTTTGTCCTTAGAACTGAAGTATATTTCTGGATATCTGCAATGTATAAAAATGTATCAATGTTTATATGTAATTTTTTTAACCAAATCTAATGCACACACTTACACACAAGTAAAACATGATATCACGCAAGATTAAAAGTAACAAGTAAAACATAACACATCAAAACTGAGCATATTCAAGGCAATGTAGACAGGTATGCACACATGCACGAATACTCATATTGACAGGTACCATTACCACTCACTTATAAGTCAAGTCACACTGCCAACAAAGATTCTGATTTGCTGTAATACAACGCATATGTAGATCAGGGTCTATGTTGTTTGTTCTACTGATTACTCCTAATAGACTCAGATCTGCCAGCACTGTTACATGTACCTATATTTTTTGTAACTCCTGGTACATGATTTTATTTAATTTTTATAATTTTATTCATGTCTGTAAACTGTACAGAATCTCTTTGTTATTTTGCCTATGTGACCCAGTATCTTAAGAGTGTGAGTAGTTACATAGGATCTATAAATCGATTCTTACGTATGTGTTGACAATTATTAATAATAATCTTAATAATAAGACTTAGGCACCTTTGACTTAATTTCTCAGATGGGGTTTCAACATTCTTAAAATAATTCTGTAACTTCCGCTTGGTTGCACTAGGTCACATGAATATGCCAAAGAGGAAAAACATTTGTTTGGACTGTTTAGTGGAAACAGAAAGTATTATTTGGACTATAATATTATTCTGGAACTATTATAAATTATTCAAAGGAATTCTGGACAACACCATCTTGACAACGTCATTGTTCTCGGATGATTAGTCCATTTCTGGTTTTGAAATTTATATGGAACATTTCATTCATTGAGGACTTTCATAGATCTTTATAAGGTTTAATTTGGATTCACTTCATAATACTGTAAGTTCCTCTCACAGTTTTCACTTATAACTTTGATAATCAAACTGTTTGTTAAGTTTTACAAAACTTGTTGGTTTTGCTTATTTTCTGTTACTCAAGTCTGTGACCATTGAGTCATAACAGCGTATTATGAGATGTCATATCTGGGTATGTGCAGTTTACAGTTGGATTCGTCCTATAAGCAACTATATACAGTATGCACACAAGCATGAATACTCACACTGACAGGTATGCACACATGCATGAATACTCACACTGACAGGTATGCACACATGCATGAATACTCATATTGACAGGTATGTACAAATGCATGCTCATATTGACATATATGCACACATGCATGAATACTCAAATTGACAGGTATGCACACTTGCACAAATACTCATATTGACAGATATGTACAAATGCATGCTCATATTGACAGGTATGCAAACATGCATGAATACTCATATTGACAGGTATGCACACTTGCAAGAATACTCATATTGACAGGTATGTACACATGCATGAATACTCATATTGACAGGTATGCAAACATGCATGAATACTCATATTAACAAGTATGCACACATGCATGAATGCTCATATTGACAGGTATGGACACATGCATGTATACTCATATTGCAGGTATGCACATGAAATGAATACTCACACTGACAGGTATGCATGCATGCATGAATACTAATACTGACAGGTATGCACACATGCATGAATACTCATACTGACAGGTAAGCACACATGCATGAATACAAATATTAACAGGTATTCATGCATGCATGAATACTCATATTGACATATATGCACATATGCATAGACAGCTATGCATACATGCATGAATATGCACAGACAGCTATGCACACATACAAGAATACTCATATTGACAGGTATGCACACATGCATGAATACTCATATTGACCAAAAGGTATAAGCTGACCAGCATGACCTCAAGTATACTCATCTAGGTCAGCACATGAAAGTTAGCAGGTGTACTCTTTATCACTTACCTGCATGACTTTGAAAGCAGTAACATCTCAATAAATACACAAAGTAGGCTGGGGCAACAAACAAGTAAATATGCTTTAAGTTTAACAGAACAGCAAACCAGAAGGCTCCTTCTAAATTTCTTTCCTGAAAAAGAGTTAAAACAATTTATTATTTATACAATTTTTTTATCTTCAATAGTTCACTCATCAGATTATGAAAATTAACTTATGACTGAATTATTGGTCATAACAACATGGCTGACATAGCCAATCAAGCTCTGTGAGAATTCTTTGACTGTGCACAAGAACTATATATATATAACTATAT
The DNA here is from genome assembly GCA_016617855.1 of Megalonaias nervosa. NCBI lineage: Eukaryota > Metazoa > Mollusca > Bivalvia > Unionida > Unionidae > Megalonaias > Megalonaias nervosa. The sequence continues at coordinate 25,586 of JAECUM010008058.1, read as the reverse complement.
ATATAACTATATATATATATATATATATATATATATATATATATATATATATATATATATATATAATCACTCTGCTTGTCATTTAATGTCTCATAATAATCTATCTGATAATTTAAGTACACCCACATCAAAACAAGATAACTATAACTGTGTACATGCACTTCTCTCTCTCTCTCTCTCTCTCTTGCAAAGACTTTTATCTCATTATCAGTAGAAATGTGTCCTAAATAAAATTTTAACTGTCAGCTTACCTGTGAAACAAATGACTAACTTTTTGGTCAGGGCAACTTGTATAATTAGGCATAAAAACAGGAGCTCACACTTCCAACCACTGATAGATTAAACTGTTGCTTGAACTCACCAAGATCAAAAGACAGCTTGGTTAAGAAAGACATGGCCTTTGGCTGTGGAGGACACATGACCAATGATTATATGACACGAAATTTGCCAGGGGGAAAATAGAATGGCCACTGTGACCAGATGACAGCTGAAATTAGGTGACTGTTAGGATAGGTTTGACTATCTATCCCCACCCCACTGCATACACCCAGTAATGTTGTTAAAGCTTCTTCACATAATGTCATGCATCACACACTTTCATGTTACCTCTATTGTGATGTAATAAATGGCTTCCAATCAGCCATCTGGTAGCAGCAAAAGCATTCTGAGTAACACCCAAGCACTGACCCTGTCACCTGGCCTACAGATGTCATCTGGGGAAGTCTTAGGTGACCTATCTGAGAAGTCTAAAGAGACTGCACCTGGCTGATCTGATTTATTGGCTGATCTGTTTTATTGGCTGATCTGTTTATTGGCTGATCTGTTTTACTGCAGAGCAGCACACGTTATTTAGTGCCAAGAAAACTGGGGTATAGTGCCTTGCCCATGGACACACTACATTGGCCAATCTGGACTGATTTGATGTTGGATACACAGCAGTATCACATATACTCTGCACCTCTACAGCCATGGGTTAAATCCCAGTAAATTACAAGGGTTAGTGCTCACTCATCTGAGGTAGAAAGTTTCTGCTTAGCTTGCTGGTTTTCCTCTTTGTCAAAGACAGCCCTTAAGCAACATCTGAGCTGTCAAATGTACTTAAGATTTCACATTCTACATACATGCCAACCTCCCGAGAGGTATAAGCATAATTATTGCTATTATAAGTGGCAAAAAAGCATAATTTGGGTGTAAAAAGTGTATTTCCTATATTACATGCCAGAATTACAGCATACATTTATTCTTGCTGCTAATCTGGTTCTTATGATTGTCTTATGATTGTTAATCATAAGATCCAAGGAGATCCAGTAGTACTAAATTGCCCTTAGGCAGAAGAAATTGATGACAACCCCATTCTTCATGAAGAAGTAGAAATTGCAGTTAGGTCACTAAAGAAAGGAAAGTCAGCCAGCATTGACAACATACCAGCAGAGCTCATTCGAGCAGGAGGAGAAGAGACATTTACAGTCCTAACAACAATCTGCAACAAGATATGGCAGATAGGAGAATGGCCCACCGCATGGACTCAATCCTTGGTCATTGTGCCCCCCCAAAAAGGAAACCTACAGCTATTCCAAGGATACAGAACCATCAGATGATCAGTTACCTGAGCAAAGTCATGCTGAAGATAATTCTCAACAGACTAAAGCCTCAAGCAGAGAAAATTATTGCTGAAGAGCAGGCAGGTTTCCGAGCAGGAAGGAGCACCACAGAACAAATCTTCAATCTCCGACTCCTTTGCGAGGAATACCTTCAGCATCAGCAGAATCTATACCATGTCTTTATAGATTTCAAAATGGCCTTTGATAGGGTATGGCATGAAGCCTTAAGGGCAACTACGAGGAAGTACAACATCAGCTGAAACCTGGTGCAGGTTGTTGAGCACCTCGATGACAAAGCCACCAGTGCTGTCCTCATCAATGGCAGCAGAGGAGATCGGTTTCGAACAACAGCTGGAGTCAGACAAGGATGTATACTGTCACCTACACTCTTCAACATTTTCCTGGAAAGGATCATGGAGGATGCCTTGCATGACCACAAGGGCACTGTCAGCATTGGAGGAAGAACAATCACCAACCTTCACTTCGCAGGTGATATTGATGGTATAGCAGATGAAAAAGAACTGGCTAACTTGGTTGAGAGTCTCGACACGACCTCCACAGCATACAGTATGGAGATTAGTGCCGAAAAAACCAAACTGATTACAAACAACACCAATGGCATCAGTGCAGAAATAAAGGTCAGTGGACAGAAGCTGGAAAGAGTCACAAGCTTCAAGTACTGGGGATCAATTATCACAGATGAGGGCTCCAAACCAGAACTACTTTGCAGGATTGCCCAGACAACAGCACCAATAACAATGCTGAGACCAATATGGAAAGATACCAACATTGCTTTTGGTTCCAAAATAAGGCTGATGCGTTCGATTGTCATATCCATCTTTCTATATGCTTGTGAAACATGGACACTGACATCAGATCTACAAAGAAGGATTCAAACCTTTGAAATGAGATGCTACTGCAAGAACTTGGGCATCTCATACATTGACCATGTAACCAATGAAGAAGTCCACAACAGGATCCAACGAGCCATCAGATCCTATGAAGGCCTCTTGGCCACTGTAAAAAAGTGCAAACTGAAGTGGTACGCTCATGTCTCAAGATCATCTGGACTGGCAAAAACAATCTTGCAAGACACAGTGCGAGGGTGCAGAAGAAGAGGCAGACAGAAAAAGAGGTGGAAAGACAACATTAAGTAGTGGACAGGCATGGGATTTGGAGATTCCCAAAGGGCAGTAGAGAACAGGGAAAGATGGAGAGAATTGGTTGTAACGTCAACTGTGGTGCCCCAACAACCTCTTGGGTTAAGGGATTGATGATGATGATGATGATGAATCTGGTTCTGCAACTGGTCAAAATTATTGTCACAAAGGGCAAAATATATATAGATTAGAACCAGAATACAAACACAAAATATACTGAAAAATTATTCATATTCAGCACTGGCTTCAATTAGTCTGCATGTGTAACTTTCAATGAGTGATCATGAACTGGTATGTGACGATGAACATGATCATGTGCTCAGCGTACTGTATTACATTACTCACATATTCTTCTTTTAAACTATGTAAAGCTGTGTTGATTTGGCCTTTTCTTGATCTGACATGTTTTAAAGTTTGGAAAGATCCATTTGCTCTATCATTTTTAATCATATAACATCCATGACTCATCCTGCAAAATGTTTGGCTTTACAAATGGTGCCATTTTCATGTAAAGACTGGTCCGCTAACTAACTAGCTACTCAATATAATGAATCTGTGATGCAAAGTTCAAATTTGAAGAAATCCATCTGTTTTCTTGGAAATGAGTCATATACATTTGCTATCTACAGCAAATAAGGAAAGTACTCTTATGCTTTTCTTATGCAGCAGTCATCTTTTTAAAAATATTCTCAAATTTATGTGAGTGGAATTAAAGAGTTGATAATAAATATGACAAAAACAACTTTTCATTGCTTTATTTGTATTTTTTATTGTACAAAAAGAGCATAATCCTTATACAGGCAAAAGTAATTGGTGAAAAAAGTGAAATAATTATGCCAAAAGTGTAATGGTTGGCATGTAAACTTTCTACTCTACAAAGGGGGGGGTCCATGTCACACTTGTGCTGGCAAAGGTGCAGCTCAGTGTAATTCGATAACATATGCAAGCGTTGTATTCTTGCCCTGACTCTACTATACTCACTGGGTGTAAATTGCACTCAACACCACAGACAACAGTGGGATCTACCCAGTCAATCAGTGACTTTCACTTTATACTAGATTATGTTCCCTCAAAGATGATTCTTTGTAAAATGTTGAAGTACTTGACCTTTTTAAAAAAAATTTCTTTTACATAGCTAAGAGTCGTGAACACAAAGAAGAGTACACTGCAGTGAAAAAACAGTGAATTTTATTCAGTATGATACAGTTATTGAGATCACATCAATTTTACACCACAGAAAGCAGGCACAATCATTTTATGGTAGACCATAATCACTAAACATTTCCCAAAGTCTCATACTTTTTATTGATGTAAACACTTTCTTTTACATTACTATTATTGTGATCATTAAAACTGTACAAATGTTTCTTTTTCATTAATTAATAATAGCTTGAAGTTGCAACCATGTCATTATTTGATATCAAAATCTCTCCCAGAATTTATAGTATTATGATGCACCTTGGTTAAAAGCAAAATCATATTAATTAGGTCATAATCTGATAATCACATCATTCTGAATGACACAGTAAGTGCACAGAAAAGGACCTGCAGCAGGTGGTAACCTCACAGGTTGTAGATCAGTCAGAATCTAACACCCCTCAGCACAGTGTAGCTTGTGCTGGACTTCCACAGTAAAATTATACATACATCCTATATTACACAGTGTAGTTGGGTGTGCACTGTATACATATATATTTTACACTGTGGTGGGGTGTACATGGTATACATCATACAGTATACAGTTTAGTGGTTTGTACACTGGTGGGAGCTACACAGACTAGTGGAAAATAGTTGATATATTGGCATTTTCTGTATTGAAGCTTTTCAAGTATGAATCTAATGTCCAAGTTCAATGTTACAAAACTCTAACAGTCTTCAGTTGGACTCAGGATATTGTGGATTTTCTATATAATTCCTCTCCCAGACCACTAAATTGATCTGACAAAGACGTACTCCAAGTATCAACTTATTTTGGTGTTTTGAACTTGAGATGAAGTTTTGAGAAAAAAAAGACTTTAACATAGCTTCATTTTTTGTGGAAAAAGACTTTAACAATTGCTGAAGGTTTTTGCTCACACATTTTTAGAGTGAGCTGATGATGCTGTCATTGCCAACAATGCCATGTCTCATATTTTACTTCAAAAAAGGGGAGATAACAATTGGCAAATGCATGCAGTACCTGATATATTCTAGTTATGGACAGCAGAAGAAGACCTGAAAGGAATCCATTGTACTGGAAATGGATATTTGACCGAGTCAAGGAAAATTATAGACATACAAAGAAATTTTCAAAGCTCCAAATACCTTTAAAAATTCTTGTTAAAAGCTTACACTTTTAGCATGCTTTTTCTCCCAATATCATTCCTTAGTATTTGGGTAAAACTGTTATACATGACCACTTTATTAATTTCCAGTACAAAAACAGATAAAAGGAGGTGTTTACAAAAGCAATATATTTTACTAACCTTACTAAACTGGCCTGTCGGTTACATAAATAAGAAAGAATCCTAAATGCAAGCTGGGATTTAGCAATTTAAAAATATTTGAAGACATCATACAAAATAATATGTCCATAAAAGGATATGATCCACAATGATGAGTCCAAAATTTGCAATAAGGCAGACATACATAATGAGCCTGGGACTATGGAAAATGTCATCGGGATCAGCACTTCTTTTTCTAGCAGAGATGCAGGTAGAGCAAAACCTGAATAATAAAGTGCGCCAAAAGTGACAGGATTTGTATTTAATGAATTGTTTAATAACATTCCCTCACCAAAAAAATAAAAACTTTTATAGTGTTTCTCACATACTGGTATGTTCCAGACAATTGTTCACAAATTAAAAGCATAAATAATTTTTCCAATACAGGTAGAAATTTGCATATTTGTTAAAATTAGATTGATAATCAGATTCCAAAACTTTATATGATGTGTTTATGGTCTGTAGTTTGACCTCAGTTATTAAAAAAACTTTGCAATTTCTATTTCAGACAGATACATTTCTATTTCAGACAGATACATCCACATACGGGATGTTGCTACTCTTTCATTGATCCCACTGTCATGCTGAAATGAATATTTAATTTACTTTAAATGTCGTGTGAAACATCATTTACAAAAATCAATTTCAATATTGAATCAGTAGAATTGTTCCATGCTTTTCAACAGAAATGGATCTAATACCCAAAAGCAGACTGGAAATTATGACACTAAAAACAGTCAATATACGATGGATACAAATCTGTCCCCAATAATTGCTATCGTTTATTAACAACTGTGATCATATACCAAACCTACTTCAAGGATATATTAAGAAATGGTTTTAAAAAAATCGTGAATTATTAATCTGACTGCATTTATCCTACAAGTGGATGCCTATTTTTTGCATCTGCTTTTATGCAATCTAGAGCTAGATTTATACTACCAAGTGGAGAAAGCAACAGCTGGGTTGGTGACATGGGCTAAAAAACTCTTGCCTTAACTGTGTTGTGAAGCAATTCCTGCAAGTTACTGGCAACTTTTCTTACAATTAAATATATTAGTCAGGTTTTTAGAAAGTTTTTATAACAAGGTTAAGATTATTCATTTACTTTGGAAATAGGCGAGTTAATAAGACCATGCAAATTCAGGAAAATGATCTTACAGTAATAAATGATAAAAGCAATACATATCAATGGAGATTTTCTGCCTAAATTGAACCAGTTCAGAAAATAGTTTCATGAAAAACATTATATTATTGTATATTTCATACTGAGATATTGAAATATATCAGAGGGAGACAAATGGTATTGCCACAGTGCCAATACCACTTTTATCACCGCAGACGTGACATCACTTTTGGAACTACTTTCTTTTGGAACAACTTTCTTGGCAACTTTCCCATTTAAGAGGATAACCTCCCTTATGTATGCTCTTCAAACTTTTATTTCCATAAAAAGGCCTATTTTATCATTTTTTTCTTCTTCTTTTTCATCTCTCTCGAACCCACCTTTCTCCTCTCTCTTCCAATCTAAAAATATGTCAAAACTGTTGACCCTCTAGGAGACATTTACATAATCAATCAAAAGGCGCCATCAAGATAACATAAAAATGAACACCAAACAAAAAGTAGTTGTCAAGTATTAACATTTTTAATTAGTTTTCCAGATGAATCATGCAAATTGTCAGTGACTCAACCTACATGACCTGTTGCTATTGGATTCTGTCACCCATACAGTATTATATAACAATTACACTCTACAACAAATGGTACGCATTTTTAAGAAAATCTCTCAATTATATACAGTAATAAGACCTTTTGAGTTGAGATTCTCTCACCACAATTGTAATCATTGTCTAAAAATTATGCACAAATCAAGTATTGATTAGTGTCAATTGGAAACCAAAATTAAGTGACAATCAAAGTCTGGGTTCAGCATTTGTTACAGAAATAAACTACAAGCCTGCCAAAACACAAAATTTGTGTCTTAATGCCGAAATCAACAAATACAGCAGCCAAAATCCTTACAAAGGAAATTTATTAATTTGACAAAACAATCTTAAGCATTATTTGTATGGACTAAATTAATTCTGTAAAAGTTGCTGTTCTAAAATTATTGTAAAATTTTGACACTTTTTATCAATGTAGAACACCAGCTGTTAATCATACAGACACAGAATGAAGAAAAATCCATGCAAATTGAATGTTTTGCCTTAATAAAATATGATAATAAAAAGAAAATCTATGGGTTTGTTTGAGTAGACACAATGAAATATTTCACTCATGAAGTGGAAACATTTCATTCTATCACTTATAGCTCATCACTCGTGACACGGGGTGAAACGATTAATATCGATGTATTATAATTTTTCTATATCGATATGCATATCAATACAAGAGGTGAAGAACTGCTGCTGTTAGGATTCTATGATCCTGAAGTAACTGAAAAGAGCAAAAACAAACAAGTTTTGTAAACTTCAATGAATAATTTATTTCCCTATAATGTAAAGTGAAATCTAAAATGAACATACAGTACTGTGAATTAAATCCCAAACAGTCCTAAAAGTTCCATCACAAGTCCAAAAGTAATTGAGCATTCCAAATGAATTCTAGTGGTTTTCTGAATAAATTCCAATCTTGAAAGTGCTGATATACCAATAACCTGGAATAGTGTTTATATGCTAATCCAAAATGTCCTTAAATGAAATCACAATATCCCTAAAATAGTGATTTAGTCGATAAATATAGAACACGTTTTGTACTTTCAGTGAATAATTTACATAAATCCTCTTAAAAATGAACTGAAACACAACTTAAATTGATTCAACTAACGCTGATGTTAATATGGAATGAATAATTCTGAAGCTTTTACAATATTTATATAAAAAGCTACAACAGAATAACAGAATCAGGATGAGGGTCATTTTTCCCCATCAAATTCATAAACAACTTGCTCCTGGAACATTCTTAATTTCTAAAAAGAAACTAGAACTTGAACTCGACATCTATAAACATATCTAAATCCCAGTAATAATGATCTTAAAATATAATCTAAAATCATAGAGAAATATTAGCTATGTAATGTACTGTTTACAAAATAACAAGACATTAGTTAAGTAGGTCCAACTCCTACCCTTAATTATGGACAAAGATCAATCACACAATACTAATTAAATATGCACAGCATATAATCATGGACAAATGCCAACACACAATAAAAATTATATATGCATAACAGTGCAAACAATGCTTACCCTATACAAGTTACTTCAATCTTCAACAGTCATGAATGATTATTAGTCATTTCTATTGTCATTCTTTAAGTTGAGAATTGATTTGAGAAAGGCACAGAAGGAACATTCACTAATTTGTCAACAGGAAATAAAACTATTGACAACACCTACTCATCTTATACAAACAGAAGGTGGCTAACTCGTGTGGTTTGAAATATGCCCCCATGTTCCAACCCCACCAATCCCATGCTGATTAGTTTATCCCATCAACATGCTCAGCATAAAGGAGACGTTCCAGAGTTGTTCCCCATTATGAAATAAATACTTTACTGATCATTTAATAACCACATTATGTGAAGTTTCTCAGTTGCTTCACATCTTGCCTACCCACATCAAATTTGAGGGCTATGTCACATCTAATTCTGATCGGTGAATATTGTTTGTTCAAGTCCAGAGTAAAACAATAACTACCTATCTGAACTGTGGCGTACTCAGTGTGACACACTGGATGTAATGGCATCCACACTAGGTCAATTTAGATACACAGCATCAAAGAATCTTCATTTAAAAGTTGCAGTTAAATAACCTGTAAAGTCCTTAAATTGTACACAGGGAACAAGTTTGTAATGTCCCCTTTTTACACTAACTGCAGGAGATATAGTCACCTTGTTAATATGCAGGAGGGTAGTGTCAACAATTTATTTTTTCCATTAGCAGAAACAAGTGTCTGTAGTTGCAGCAGTTATTTTGCATCTGCAGGAAATATCTGCTTGTTAGTCATCACTGCTCACACACTCGGACTTCAAGATAAGATTTCCTTTGCACAAGAAAATTGCACTATTTCTTCTTTTTATAAACACAGAACCAAGCTGACTTCAAAATTTAAGTGAAGACAAGAAAATGATAATAATAATTTTTAAAAACATTTATGCAGTGGAAAAACAAAGGGCATAGTAATCAAGGTAAGTCCTGCACCTGATCAAATGGGGCAGCCTGAAATGGCCTAAAAGTCTGAATAAAAATCACTGACACCTAAAAGGTAGTTTGTCTGGAAGTACTTTTTATAGCTTTTCGAGGATGGAAAGGCTTATGAATACATGATAAACCTACGTCTGTCTTTAATCTGCTTACCAGAGAAACAATGAATATGTCAACATATGTAAAATGGCACCACCCCACCAATGACAGACCTTCTATAGATGAAAAGACCATGAAATTTTATGTGTGTATTAATAATGCATTTTTGGTAGGTTGTGTATCAATACATAGGAAAGGTGCATTGTTTCACCCCTACTCCTGTAATACAATGTTTCACACATCACTCATAAAATATTTCTTTATATCAATTCAAAGAAGATATGTGTCCTCTACACACACCATTTTCAACATATCAAAGTATGATGAATTTTCACACCAAAAAGCACACACCCATTATTTTGATTCAATGGCTTGACTTACTCTTTGATGGCATAGATGAAGACAAAGTCAGTCATAATCACTGACAAGCGTTGGAACAAGATTGTCATTTCACTTGCATAATTCAGATTCTCAACTTTTAGCATCTCTGGATCAAAGTATTTTGCAACATGTGATAGGCAGAACTCTAACCAAGCAAATAATGGGGGATAATCCAAAGTCCACTCTGATGTTGACTGAAAATAGAAATGCACACCATAAGGTCATTAATGGAATGGCAGAGTCTATATAATCTGATTAGAGAAGTCTAGATATACTAGCCCCAAAAAAGTAATGCATCATTTTGGAAATCTATTTCACAAGTCTAGATATACTAGCCCCAAAAAAGTAATGCATCATTTTGGAAATATATTTGACATGTCTAGTAATACTAGCCCTAAAAAAGTAATGCATAATTTTGGAAATCTATAGTCTAGATATACTAGCCCAAAAAAAGTAATGCATTGTTTTGGAAATCTATTTTACAAGTCTAGATATACTAACCCCTAAAAAGTAATGTATCATTTTGGAAATATATTTGAGTTGTCTAGATATACTAGCCCTGTAATGCATCATTTTGGATATCTATTTTAGAAGCCCAGATATACTGACAGAAAAATGTAATTCATCAGTTTGGAAATCTATTTGACAAGTCTAGATATAATGAACCAAAAAGTAATGCATCATTTCAAAACTCCATTTCTTCTACTATAATGAACCTGCTAACCTCTAAGAATGAAAACCATTGTGCCTTTTTAAAAAAATTAAAAAAGGCAGAGGACAGTAAATTTCTTTTGCTATTAACTTTAATGAAAATATGAAGTGTAAATTACAACTTCAGATTTTAAAAGAGTTCATCTTTGCTAGCCAAGATTCTTATATGATAACCCTACCTACACCTTGATGGATCAAACAGATATTTTAGTGCCTTGTCCTAGCAACATCTATTAGATTTCATAGCATGTAATGCTAACTAACCAATAGTGTGTAACAGTGGTGTATTGTACATTGGCCAAAAATGGTGGAGGCAATTGACTTCAAAAGGATATTTTTTTCATATAGGGGGTGCTCACCAGTTATTATGTACTTTTGAGAGAGTGACCTATGTAAGGTGAAGTTGTTTGCATTTAAAACATGCACAGTGGAGAGAATGTTGGCATACCTCTATGCTACTTTGATGTAATGTGGCTTACATTTCTTTGGATATTGTACTTTTAGAAATTGTAAATGATCTCAGCACACTGCTAACTAAAATGACTGCTCTCTTGTGCTCCAAAAATCAGCCTGAATTTGTCTAAAGTACACTATCCTTAGCAGCTATTAAAATAGGGAAAATGAATTTTGCCAGACTAGACAATACCAGCTTCTGAAAGTGCAATGAATGAATTACCAAATATATAAAATGTAAAAAAAAGTTATCAGCTCTTTTTTTTACAATTTACCTCTGAAGTTCAGGAGGTGAAAATGACCAAGTGGAGCTAGCACTTTTTGAAAGGTGCACATCTGGAGTAAGGCCAAGCTGTATACTCTATAACCCATATTACACCCATCAATCACACACCAAAATAAAGGGAATTAAAGGTTCTTTGATCAATACCTAAGATATACAAGGTCTTTTTTAAATAGCCAGTATAACTAGTGAGGAAACCCCGGGGGAATTCTTTTTCTTTAAAATTCTAACCCTATGCAAAATGCAAAACTGTAGAGCGCCACCATAACATTGAAAATATGACTATGTACCAGATGGAAGCCATTACAGGTGTATTTGAGTGAAAGGTATTAGTACAAACATGGACCAGCAGTAGAAAATTGCTTATTTATGAGTCCATTCAACTTGTGTGCTCCCTTGCCTCAAACATGTAGGAACAATGTTCAAATTTGAACAAATGAATTTCGACTGGATGCGTTGGCTTGCTGTCACGGACCCAAAGCACAAAAATATCTGCTCAATACACCAAGGTGTAGATAGGGTAATCATATCGGAAACTTGGCTAGCAAAGATGAAAAGAGTTAGAATTTCTTCTTTTGTTTCATGATATATGTTTTTTGTTAAAATTCAATGCTAAAAGTACATTTTTAACTCAAAACTAAAAGAACAAACTAATGTCAATAAATATATGAAATGCCTTAGATTACATGTGATAACATAAAAACAAATATCTCATTTACCATGATATAGCAGTACCATTTTAACCACATTAATATGGCAGTACCATTTTAACCACATTAATATGACACTACTATTTTAACCACATTAATGTGGCAGTACCATTTTAACCACATTAATATGACAGTACTCATTTAACCACATTAATATGCCAGTACCATTTTAACCACATTAATATGGCAGTACCATTTTAACTACATTAATATGGCAGTACCATTTTAACCACATTAATATGGCAGTACCATTTTAACGACATTAATATGGCAGTACCATTTTAACTACATTAATATGGCAGCACCATTTTAACCACATTAATATGGCAGTAATATTTTAACCACATTAATATGACAGTACTCTTTTAACTGCATTAATATGGCAGGACCATTTTAACCACATTAATATGGTGGTACTCTTTTAACCACATTAATATGACAGTACCATTTTAACCACATTAATATGACTACTATTTTAACCACATTAATATGACAGTACCATTTTAACCACATTAATATGACTACCATTTTAACCACATTAATATGGCAGTACCATTTTAACCACATTAATATGACTACTGTTTTAACCACATTAATATGGCAGTACCATTTTAACCACATTAATATGGCAGTACCATTTTAACCACATTAATATGCCAGTACCATTTTAACCACATTAATATGCCAGTACCATTTTAACCACATTACTATGACAGTACTCTTTTAACCACATTAATAAGGCAGTACTCTTTTAACCACATTAATATGGCAGTACCATTTTAACCACATTAATATGGCAGTACCATTTTAACCACATTAATATGACAGTACTATTTTAACCACATTAATATGGCAGTACCATTTTAACCACATTAATATGACTATCTTAATCACATTAATATGACAGTACCATTTTAACCACATTAATATGACAGCACTCTTTTAACCACATTAATAAGGCAGTACCATTTTAACCACATTAATATGACTATCTTAATTACATTAATATGACAGTACCATTTTAACCACATTAATATGACAGTACTCTTTTAACCACATTAATAAGGCAGTATCATTTTAACCACATTAATATGGCAGTACCATTTTAACCACATTAATATGGCAGTACCATTTTAACCACATTAATATGACAGTACTATCTTAATCACATTAATATGACAGTACCATTTTAACCACATTAATATGACAGTACTCTTTTAACCACATTAATAAGGCAGTATCATTTTAACCACATTAATATGGCAGTACCATTTTAACCACATTAATATGACAGTACTATTTTAACCACATTAATATGGCAGTACCATTTTAACCACATTAATATGACTATCTTAATCACATTAATATGACAGTACCATTTTAACCACATTAATATGACAGTACTCTTTTAACCACATTAACAAGGCAGTACCATTTTAACCACATTAATATGGCAGTACCATTTTAACCACATTAATATGGCAGTACCATTTTAACCACATTAATATGACAGTACCATTTTAACCACATTAATTATGACAGTACTATTTTAACCACATTAATATGACAGTACTCTTTTAACCACATTAATATGACAGTACTATTTTAACCACATTAATAAGGCAGTACCATTTTCAACAGTTTAACAGTACTATTTAACTACATTAATACAGCATTACTATTGTAACCACATTAATATGAAAGTACTATTTAAGTTGTTTTTCATGGGTTTTGTTGGACAATAGTGAGTAGTCTGGAGATGTAACATTTCTGATTTGGTTGAGCCAAGCCCACTTAAGGGTTTTTTGTCTAATGGCTTTATTTTGTTTTTGTTGGGCAGTGGTGAGTAGGTGCCTGGCTAATGAGACATGAAACAGTGGCCAACCTGGCTTGATCTGGGAATCAAAACCCAGTACTCCTGTGTAGGAATCCAGCACATCTACCATTGAAATTATAGGTACACCAGGTACGCACATCATTTCTGGCAAGACTGCTAAACATGCTTTAAGATGTCCTGCCTAGTGGTTGGAGGTTATTAGTGTGCATCAGATGTACACAAATAAAACTTCGTTTTTGTTGGGCCAAGCCCACTTTAAGGTATTTTGATGACAAGGTCCATTACAGCCTCATTCATTCACATGACTACACAAGCACAAAACAAAACATATTAAACTGTATCTCTTGCTCATGCTTACAGCTAATGCATTACTGGTTAAATATATACAGTTGTACCAATGCAATTATTTTTAAAAAATGAAATACTAGGGCATTTTGGTAACTTTAAAAGCATCCAAAACAATGTTTTCCACCTTAAATGAACAGATATAATTACACTATATTTTAATCGATTTAGTTCAAAAGAGTCAGCAGCTGCTGTTTCTGTTGTTATTCAGATTATTGGATATTTTCTGTAACTGCAATGCATCTACTCTACTATGCCATAAATTAACTATGAAACTTGAAACTATTGTTTTACTAATAAAGAAAATAACAATGGCTCTCCAACCTCATTTCTGTCAACTTTGAACAAGCAACACAAGTGTTTTTTGCAGACAACAAAACTATTCTAAGACCTCCTGAAACTCTTTTTCGGATCATGATGAAATACTCTGATAGTGTAACGGCCTGAACTCAAAGCTGAAGACATAGAGTAGGAGATTCCAAAAGCAGAGGTGTAATCTATAATTTTTAAGAATTCTACATGTGAATATGAAGAAATTGTGAAATTGTTGAAATTCATGTGAGTTGGAATCATCTCTACAACTGGGTTCAGTTTCATTAGCAACATTAAAGTATTAAGAAACAATGTTTTTTTCTGATGTTTATGAACATCAAGTCTGCTGATGTTTATGAACATCAAGTCTGCTGATGTTTATGAACATCAAATCTGCTGATGTTTATGAACATGAATTCTGCTGATGTTTATGAACATGACGTCTACTGATGTTTATGAACATCAAGTCTACTGATGTTTATGAACATCATGTCTACTGATGTTTATGAACATCAAGTTTACTGATGTTTAAGAACATCAAGTCTAATGATGTTTATGAACATCAAGTCTACTGATCAAAATAATAAGAAGGCTATTGATAAAACTATTCGACAACAGTTGACACTGGGATCTGTAGGATAACATTGTGAAATGGAATCAAAATGTAAATGAACAAATGCCAGAAGAATATGTTTGAAAACAAGTGTAAATTGTGATGGTACTGAATAATGGTTTGCATCAGGAATCGGAAACTAATTTTTTCTAGAAAATAGGTTTCTTCACGAATACTTACCCAATCATAACACCTAAGGTGAACTACTATTACCTCACAAATCCAGCCCTCCCAGATAAAACTTTTAGCTAAAACAAGCAAAAAGTTATCTGCCTACATAGATGGTGGTCAGGCAGAGTGATTTCCCCCTTGATATTGGGATTGACAGCAAATCCGATGAATTCTGAAGTTATTACTGGAGTGTAAGGCACACTCTCTATATGCATGTAACTGCTGGGAGTCTGGGAGAGTATGTGTATTATGATTTGGTAAGTATTCACAAAGAAACATATTTTACTAGAAAAAATTAGATTTTGCTTTAAATATTTTACCCAATCATAATACCTTAGGAGAATAGGTATGGTGGAGGGAAATACATCTCCTTCCCTGGAGATGCAATCTCCAGTCCCCTAAGGTATGTGAGAGAGTTTCTAAGTAACCTGACTGGAGAAGACTCCATCTGTTGGGGACCAGTTTCGTAAAGGAAAAATTCTCCCTCCTGCAAATCCAGCATTAGTTGTGAAGCTGTGTCTTATGATGCTGTTAAACGACCTAGAAAGGTGACCAGCTGCATCATGGCCATAGGTCCCACCAGATCGATCTGGGTCCTTTGGGATGAAAGATCTCTAAGGTAAAAACTGGAGAATGTCGACTCAGATCTCCATCCCACGGCATATATCATATCTGTTATAGAATCGCTCCAGTCAAAGGCAATGTTTGTGGCAACAAATTGATCTGAGTTGTCATTTATTTCTCAATATATAGAGTGAATAACTCATTTAATCCAGGATGAAAAGGTCTGTGCTGTTATATCATCCTGTCCCTGTTTGAGAGGTAAAAATAGGCATGATCTCCCTCGATGCAATGGCTCTGTCTTTTCAATATACCACTCCAAGACTCATTCTGGATCCTGTTGGTAGCCTTGAGTAGAAGGGTCCAGGTAAAACAGTTTTTTCAGTACAAAGTTCTGGTTGCCCATGCATGAAAGCCTGTTCTTGGCAATGACAGAGGGAACTGCCATAAATGAAACAGACCCATCCTGTCAGAATTGCATGTAATTCAGGTATTTTGCTGCAGTCGCTCATGTGATAAGGAAGCAGGTCTTGTATGAAAGGTGAGCTAAAGATGCCCTTGGAAGTGGTTCAAATGGTGTTTTGTTCAACAGGTTAGTACCCATGATAGGCTCCACTTTTGGCACAGAACCAATGATTCTGTTCATGTATAATCACTGCTGGAGAGAAGGTTGGATAAGTCTTTGCTTTGTCCAATATCCTCACATCCATCATGACAAAATGTGTCAGCAATCATGGAGTGGTAACCTTTGATTGTGGTTTTCTCATTGAAGAGCCTGAGGAGGAAGTTGGCTAATATCAGGTATAGATGCCTGTAGTGGTAGAATGTGTTCTTGTGTATACCATTGTGTACAAATTTTCCATTTCCTTTCATCTGCTTTCAGAGTGGAGGGCCTTTTTTGCTGGAATAATTCTCTCCATGACTGGTTGTGAGAACTATTTCTGATCTAGATGTGCAGGTTCAGTAGCTCTGGGTTAGTGTGAAACAACTGCTGTCATGGTTTATTGAACAGATGAGGGAAATTTGCTATTTTCTGGGTAATTTCCGTTGTGAGATTGAGGAAGTCATTGATCCATGACTTCTCCCATCCGAGTGGTACAATGAGGATGAGGCAACACTTCAGTTCTCTTCCTTTCTGTATTGCCTTTGAAATCAGAGATGTTGCAGGATAAGCATATGCATCCAGGCTGTTCCAATCTATGGCTAGTGCATCAACTGCCCATGCTTTGGGATCTGGGACTGGTGAAGTTGGATTCTTCCTTTTTTTATGATAAGATCTGGGTCTAGGTGGTTGATAAGGCAGGAGAAGGGCAGAACTCCAGAGGTAAAGGCAGAAAACTTCTTCAATGGAGGCTCTGAAGGCTGGGTCATCACACAACATAGTGAGACCAAGAAGTGAAGAAGGAGCCTGAGACCACACATCATCATCTCTGCTTACATGAGGTGAGGTTGATGTCTCTTGAGTTGCCTGCAATGGAGCTGGTGAAAAGTGTCAAGGCCAGCCACTGACAAAATTCATGGAGCACCTGAAGTAGAAACAGTGATTTCCAATTGGTCACCAATTAAAGAGTCCCTATTACTGATGAAGGGTTGAGAGAATTGAGAGGTGGCATCTGTTGGAAACTGCACTGTAAATAAAAGTATTATGAGGTTAGTCTCCATAACTGTCTGTATACACCACGTTTGACAGACTGGATGACAGACTGATTCCTGGGAACTTATTGTTTTGAGGTCTCTGTCCCTGAAGATCCATTGTCATAGGCCAAGGCTGGTTGAAATAGAAATAGGCCACATTTGTAGGGAGGACGTCAGCCGAGTCATAATGTTGAGATGGATTATGGGATGTCTGATCAAAGAAAGTCGGCAGCAAACTTAAATAAAAGCATTGTTTCATTTTTCATAGTGATTGGAACATATTTATTGTGCCGTGAAAGTTTCCTGTTTGCAACAAGTTCATGATTACAATCGTTACCAATGTCGATTTAAAACCCAAATTAAAGTTCCAATATTTTGAACAACAGATATCTGGCCATCGAGTTAAATGAAGGTGGGACATCTAGCAAGAATGTTAAAACTTTTTAACTTGTTCACATATTTTCATTTCCCTGTTAATAGCCTCATCCCTTTGGTAGCCTCAGCTTCATCACAGTTGACTCTAGCTGACCAATTTAAGCACATGTACATGTAGCATAAAAACAACTATACAGCCATGTCCTGCTTGGATAATAAATATCAGAGTGAATTGTTTCTTGAAATGTGTTTATTAACAATGGGATGAAGATCAAATGAGGACTACCATTTTTTCTTAAAATATTGTTTTAGTTGTGTTTTCTAACGGGATTTAACAGATACATGAATTTTCTAACATTTGAATTCATGGATTTTTCATATGCATGTATATTATTTAACACATTGGGAGTGTACTACACAAATGTAAGTTGTCAAAATACAAGTGTACATCAGACTAGTTGTCTTCATTTAATCAAAATTTCCATTATTTTTTTTTTGCTCTACATAAATCCTAGTCACTGATGACAGGTTATCTCTTAAAATTTCACTTGTATTGCGAAATTTCAAATTTATTTTCAGGCCCCCCCCCTTATCTGAACATCTGCTTAAGTCGATGATATTACCTTGGTCCCAAGGAAGATGAGATAAACGGATAGTACTGTATTACAAAAATGGCAACATTTTTTGAAAATTGGCGAGAAAATATTGAGGTTGGCGATTTGTTTGGTGACAACTTTTTTAAACCCATGGCCATCCCTGATTAGTTCACTTGGCCATATGCACTAACAGTTGACAGACATATAATGGACACTGGACCATACCATTAGTTCATCTGACCTTATGCACTAACAACTGACAGACATATAATGGACACCAGACCATACCATTGATTCACTTGGCCCCATGCACAAACAGTCGACAGACATATAATGGACACAGGATTGTACCACAAATTCACTTGGCCCTATGTACTGACAGACATATAATGGACAACGAACCATGCCATTGATTCACTTGGCCCCATGCACTAACAGTTGACAGACATATAATGGACATTGGACCATACCTTTAGTTCATCTGACCTTATGTACTAACAGTTGTAATATTACCTCATAATACCACTTGCTGACAGGAAGGCTGTGTGTAATAGCGAGCCAGTTGCGGTGAACCTCAAAATCAGTAGAGCGGCTGAAAAATTAATAAAAACAAATATTCTCATTCTAGAATCAAAACATCACAAGAAACTTCTCAATACTTCCTTGTTTGGTTTTGGGAATTTTATACTGTCTGGTAGACATGAATCTCAAGTTGGGGTGTAACCAAGCTGCCTGTGCTGGAATAGTGACTATAAATATACATGAGGATAGGTACTGAATACCTTTTACATTAACATTGTTTTTGCTAGATGAATTCGGTCTGTAATATTTAATATTTTTTAACTTAGCACCCAAAATTTCCATTGTCTGACTGGCCTGATAGTAGCCAGAATGCTCTTTTAAGACATACTAGCTTTGCTATGTTTTCTCTCAATGAATTACCCATAATGTATTACAGCGGTCTAAATAGGGTTATGTAGCTATTATACAGTAATTTTCCTGATCCTTTTGGGACAAATATCTTACCATATTGTACAAAGAAGCCATACATTTAAATAACTCTTTTTTTACTAATACAGTCAGTGATAGATTATTATCTACAAAAACACTATGTACATTATCATGGCAGTCCATTCACAAATTGATATCCTTCTATTTTAGTTCATCGCTGTCAAAATTGTTAGATTTTTAGCCAATGCTGAAATAAGTAATAATTTGCTATGATTTATCATTTGAATTACCCCATGTTGGATTACAGTAATCTAAATAGGGTTGTATATATAAGTTTTACCCCAAAAGTTCCTGTGCCTTTCTATGAGTTTATCCTACTGAGAATCAATAAACTTGAATTGACTTTTGTACTGATATATTCTATATGTGTAGTCCATAATAGATTATTATCTATAAAAACACCAAGAACTCTTTTCATAACAAGTCATTTGCAGTATTTGCCATTTATCATCACTATTAAGATTTGCTGAGTGGAGATAATATTTTAGTTTTACCAGTAACAACTACAATGCCACTGCTCATGCTCCAGTTGCCAAGTTTGTTGTCATCACTTTCTAACAATTTCTTTAGGGCAACCTGTTAAGAAATTTCCAATGCATGCTTTGTGTTTTGGGTGTCTGATTATGTTGTGTCATCCACTGAGATCTGTAGATGAAACATAGTTACCTCCACCACCACAGGAGTAGGTTATTAGTAAATAATAAAATCAACATTGACCTAGAATCGAGCTTTGTGGGACTCCATATTTAATTGTTCCAGGTTTAGACAGAACATCGTTTTAGTAAACATAATGAATTCTCTTACTTAAATATGACATACAAAATTTAATGGTTCTGTCATCACCATGGTAAATTCTGAGTTTGCACAATAGGATTTCATTATCAATCATGTCAAAAGCTTTTCTGAAATCTACAGTACATATGCTCTTATTCTAACATGAACAAGTGTTTGAAGCTATTTATCAATTGGGAGATCAAGACAGTCTCAAATGAATGACTGTGTCTAAAGCCTGACTGGTTAGACCGTAATAGTGTGTGTTTGGTTAAATATGACATGAATGAATCATGGACATATTCTGACAAATCTGGGAGTATCAAAATTGGTCAGTAGTTATCTACATCTTCCTTAGAACCTGATTTGTTAATAGGCTTTACTTGTGCAGTTTTCCACATTTTGGGGTCATATGATATTGCAATGCTTAAAGTGACTATGAATGTTATGGTTTCTGAAATAGCTGAGGCAGATGTTTTCATGAGTCATGGACCAATCGAAACAAGTCATGTAGCTAATATTGGTCATGAATTCTTTACAACAAATTAAAAAACTGAAGCTATATAGCGAATAAAGCTTTCTCTGTTACATCTATCCTTGTAGCTGCAAGGAACAGTATACAAACATGGTTAACAATAGTATCAAAACATGGTTAACAATAGTATCAAAACATGGTTAACAACAGTATCAAAACATGGTTAACAACAGTATCCAAACATGGTTAACAATAGTATAAAAACATGGTTAACGATAGTATCAAAACATGGTTGACAATAGTATCGAAACATGACAATGACTATATACGGTTAGGCAAAGTGCTAAAATTTTTGTCCCAAACCAAAATATCACAATAAAATTTAATTAGCTGAAGAAATTTTTAATTTTTCTAGAAGCATAAAATTAAAAGAAATTTTTTGATAAAGCATACAACAATTCAGAGGGTAAATCGGATTCTTTTCATTCTAAGAAAATGGGTTATTTCAACACAATTAAATCATCTTTTACACCTCCTAGTGGACATGATTCCTATTTAGATTTTTATATTGATGCGATCACAAAAGAAATATTACATGGGAATCATCAAAAGCGATATTATAGTAATATTTATAAAGACGAAATTAAGTCTTTATATAATCTAATGAATGATGACAGTATAGTGAAATTAAGTCTTTATATAATCTAATGAATGATGACAGTATAATCATTAAAAAGGAGATAAACACTTTTATTATTATGAGTCCATCAATAGAAATTAAATTGAAAATTTCAACATGCATTAATGAGATCACTAAAAATAATTCTGTATATGAGGAATTTGATACTTTCCCTCTTAACATACGTACACCTCAATTTTACATATTACGCAAAACTCATAAAAATCATGACCATTATTTACCTTTAAATTATCCAAGATGACCCATTATATCAGGTTGTAATTCATATACTGAAAACCTATCCAAATTTATTGATAGTGTTTCACAACCTTTAATGAAACCACTTACTTCATACATTAAAGATACTACTGATTTTATTAAAAAATTGAAGTCTATTCTACAGCTATCTGATAACTCAATCCTGGTATCATTAGATGTAACATCACTATATACCAACATTCCACATACAGATGGTATTGAAGCATGTAAATATTTTCTTGATAACAATTCTAATAATAGCACACTATCTAATGAAGATATTTGTAAAATAAGAAAACTTATCTTGGAAAATAATTATTTTCAATTTAATAATACAAATTACATCCAAATAATGGGTGCTGCAATGGGTAGTCATATGGCTCCTTCATACGCTTCCCTTTTTATGGGTAAATTATAAAAAGATTTTCTTCAAAACTAAAAGTTTAATCCATCTATTTGGTTTAGATTTTTAGATGACATATTTATGATCTGGAACCGTTAAACTGAAGAACTGAAAAAATTCATTGATTGCCTAAATCATTTTCACCCAACGATTAAATTGACTTATACTGCATCTAGTAAACATGTTCATTTTTAGATGTAAATGTAATAAAAAATATTGATAACACTCTCTCTACAAATACGCATATCAAGGAAACTAACATCCACCAATATGTGGAATATTCTTCATGTCATCCCATGTCATGTAAACACGGTATAACATATAGCCAGACCAAAAGATACTGACACATTATTTCAGATGATTGTCAATTACAAAATTCGTTGAATGAATTAAAAACATATTTCCAAACAGAAATTATCCTACACACTTAATTGATTCTGCACTGAACAAAGCCCGTAATCTTACTCAACATGAGGCTTTAACCACAGCTAAATGTACAAAAGAGAAAAATATAATTCCTTTCACAATACAATATAATCCTTCATTACCTAATATAGGCCTAATAATTAATAAATACTGGAGTCTCCTAAATTTTATCAAGTAAAAACAGCATAAAATCACTTTACAAAAATAAACCAATTCTTGCTTATAGAAGACCCAAGAATTTGCAAGATTGTCTAATTAGAACTAAACAGACAGAAAATAAAAAAAGACAATTTTCATCATCTAAATGTAACAGACACCGGTGTTCTCAATGTGCAAGCATAAGAGAAAGTACTTCTTTCAGTAGCGCTAATACAAAAGAGGTATTTTCTCTACCTTATAACACTATCAACTGATGTGATTTATTTGATAACCTGTAAAAAATGTAACATGCAATATGTTGGACAAACACTTCAACAAGTTTCTAAGAGAATGAATAATCATCGCTTTCATATAAAAAATTATAGAGATCCTCAGTTTTTCTCTAATATATCAACACATTTTAATACCAATAATCACTCTCTTCTAAATTTTTTTTTCATGCCAATAGATATTGTGCATGGAGACATGAATAGACTCATAAAAGAAACTTACTGGATTCATAAGTTAGATACTTTGTGTCCTAATGGCCTTAATACCAATGCACTATATAAAATTGAATACTTTTTTTTTTTAAATTGACAAACTGTATATCCTTTCTAACAATATAATTATATGTATGACTGTTTGTCTCTATTTTAATTTTAGGGTGGCTGAAAGACCAACAACTGTGCAGCGTAAGTAAATATATTTATCATCAAATGCAGCACTTCTCAAAGTTGGAACTAGATTAAAACTGTCCCAATTTTTCTTCAAAGAATTTTTTTTCTAATTCGCCTCAAGTGGCCAAGCTCAGTGTTAATTTCATTACAACTGCATGTGTATTATACTTATATGTTCGTGGGATCTATGCTATTTTAATTCATAAGGTATAATGTCCACTGTTTATTTTGATATTTTTTCCACTGATTAAATATGACGTACATATTTTCCAACTTATTTAACTTTATTTCCTCTTTTCATCATGAAACTGAAAAAACAATAGCAAGACAAATAACACAAGATGCACTTCATTAACTGACTATTACTTAAAAAAAGAAACATACTTGTTAAACATCTTTATAGTTTGAAATTGCTGGTATTTATTTGCTTATCTTCTATATATGATTCCTTTTATTTGATTCAACTTTTCTATATGTATTATGACTGCATGTTCAGGGATGTAGCTATATTTATTTTCTTTTACAGATTATTTTCATATGTTCAAAAATATACTGTACAGTATGTTATTTTATATCAGTCCACTGATACTAACTTGTAGTATGCATAAGAGGTGTACATCCATTTACCATTTGGGGATTCACATTTCTCCCATGTAATAAATCTGGTTATTCAAAATAAAATTTTATCTATTCTATTTAAAACTAATCCTTGACAGAATTAGTGTGTAAGGAAAAAGCTCTAGTCATGCCTCCACTTGGTACCAGCTGGAAACAACATCAATACATGGTAGCTAACATGACAGCAATTTTGTGTCTTTGGTTAATCTAGGTATTCAACTTTCATGATATTTTCATCAAATAAATGATACCAAAGAAAATACACCTGTATATAACACAATTTGGATGTAATTGGAGTATATTTGTGCACACACAAATATACCTTTAATGTCTAGGATACACAATATAAACAAGCTACTTGTTTTTTGGGTATCACACAACAGTGAAAAAAGAAGAAATTCTAGACATTAAGAACTGTCATGTCATTATACACGATCGAAAAACAAATTTTTGTACATATAAATTATACAAAAGAGTGAGTTAAAAAAAAAACAAAATAAAAAAAAAAACGAACAATATGCTATGCCGTGCGAAGACAATTTTAACCATTTACTGTCAACTTATCTTCATTTCTGCTATTTCGTATAATACATGATACCTAAAGAACATACAATTTGTATATTACACGTATCAAATGTAGATTTGGGTGGATTTGGGTGTTTCGTGTAACCCGTTGTGGTCACCCAGAATTTGTCCGAATTGTCCTACCTGACCGCAGCCCTGGATGTTGCGCTTTATGTCAAAATGAATTATGTTTAAATCATTCGTGCACCAAACGAATTCGGTAATTTTAGATACACTTCGGGTCAATAACGTTAAAATGCAGTGAGAAACAGAACCGGATAACATTCGCGATGCTGTGGAAACTAGAATGAACTATAGAAGAGATGCAGTAATTCTTTGCCCGAAAATAGGTAATTGTAGTCTTTCTCATACTGAGACAGCTTAATTCGCGTGCAAATTAACATCAAATAAGGAATATAATACAAAATTGATTTCGTATCATGAACGGTTTGTATCTTACTAAGATTTTAGAAGCAACAATTTAAAGCAAGATACTACGGCTGCAATCACGAAAAATTCCGCCATGCTGTCACTTTTACTCTAGATTATTAGTGGTGCTTATAAGAAAAATACTGAAGTCTAAGGTCTTTGACAACTAAGATCGGGAGCCTAATAAATAGTAGGAAGACGGATGCGTACGTGCAAACCGGGACAAAAATTACACAAGGATATGTCTCGCCTTCTTTGCCTCATCAAATATGTCTGTCATACCAATGAGATTTCTTGGCAATTGACACATCACCTTACAGTTCCTGATTTGCACACCACAATGCTTCTTTATTTGTTTATTTATTTATTTATTTATTTTATTTATTACAAAGATTGCAATCTGATAAATTTATTTTAATTTTAATCCTTTCTATCAACTTTAAAAAGAACCAACTCAGATTTGTGGACAATTTTTATAACGTTGTTCATGTTGTAGATTTATTTTTCAAATCAATTGTTTGGAAAAAAATATTTTTGGATGTACAAAAGTAATATTGTTTTTTTGTTTTTTTTTTTTTTTTTTTTTTTTTTTTTTTTTTT
>JAECUM010008057.1:0-89526 GCA_016617855.1 Megalonaias nervosa | reverse complement strand
GCTGGTATCAAAGTTTCAAGACTGCCAGTATTTAATTTTTAGACTGAACCACTCTTTAGCAGCTGTGTCCCCTAAAAAACTCGTATCATATGTGGCTGGAAAATGGAGGATATGCTGTATATAGGAAGCAAACACTTGGGGTGAGGCATGGCGACGTGAAAGAACCTAATTACGAATGCTTATAATTCCATTTATCTCAAACCGTTCAACTGCTTTTATTTTTTTCTTGACTTTCTTTTTCGTCGACACACCGCTTTGCACAACCAGATTACACATAACATCACACCAATATATGCCAAATTCCTCTGGTTTACCATAACGACATCGATTATATTTTTTTCTTTAGCCACATAATGACATTTTCCTTTTTACTCCAATAACCAAACTCAGAAAGTCTTAGTATGCTTACATCGTTTCATAGTAAGTATATTCACTTTTATATCTATATGCATATATTTTGTAAACGTCTTGCATTATAAGAATATTCCATTAAAACACATTTTTTATTAAGTTATATTGATGCTTAACTTTTGTCCCTGATTGTAAATTGTAAACAGAATGTTTATATAATTAACTTTTGCCAATTATCATATGTTATAAACAAAGCGTTTACGTAGCAAGAGTTCAGGGTCTATCTTGTTTAAAGTTAGAATAGATGTTTCCGTTGGAAATCTTCACATTATATTGCGACATATTTAGGTGAAAATGTATATAAATAGGGATTTGATAAGTAAATAATTCATTCCTCTTGTATATCAGTCTGGACGAATCCATGATCAGAGATAGCAGTTTTACAGACGTGTTTTCAACATCAGATATAATTTGAATGGAATGATTTACAAAAAATATTCATTGGAATGAATAAAATGCTCATTGACTTTTGGATTTTTGTGAACTCATTCAAAGACATTCTGGATTGCATCATTCTGTTATATCAGGACATTCAAGACTACTGGAATTCAATAGGGACATTATATATTTTTGGATTGGCGATAGGATAATTAGGAATATCTGAAATTTATTTCACAAACCTGTATATTTCTCTTATGTCACTAATCTATGGTTTTAAAGTAAGTAACAGAAGGAAGCAAAAGAAACACATTTTATGAAACGTAACAATTTAATTCCATAAGTTATGAAATGAAACTTTAAGAGGAAATTACAGTATTATGAATTAAATACAAAATGCTCCTAAAACGTTAAACACAAGTCCAAAGGTATCGAGTGCTCCGAATGAATAGCAAGTCCTAGAATGTGCTGATGTGCCAACAGTCTTGATGTATCACAATGTCATTGTCCAGAACTCATTTGAATTAATTCACAATAATCCCAAGAATAATAGTTTAGTCCAGAGTAAAAAACAAACTGTAATTCCAATAAGTAATCCAAAATGAATTATTTCCTCTCAGATTAAATCTAAACTCAACATTAATCACTTCTGCAGAGTGATATTAAAACAAGAAAATATGAAATAAGAATAAATTATTTTATCATAGCTCTCTCTTGTCATATACACACTATGGCTGTATAACAACTCTTTAGTCGCATACTTCCTACGTGATATTTGTCACAATACCAACTCGCAAAAGAACCACACCTACTTAACCAATCAATGGGAAATTAGCCCAAACTTGTCAACTGTTCATTATTACCATACATTATAAACATTGTCAATATCTATTTGTAGCTCATATTTAATCTAAAAATACGAGCCAAAAGTGAGAACACACTATATATTTGCACTTTGTGTTTTATGTAAATAAATAACTTGTTGATTTTACTTAAACTGTAACTTTAACTTTTTCTGTTACATATTGTGAGACTTAGAGTTGTTAAATAATATTACCGTCCCAAACAGCGCATGCTTTTTTCAGGTCGTCCACGGTGATCTCTCGTAGAAATGTGAGAAAACCTTCACCTGTGTCATTTAGGTGCTTAGGGCATTTCTGCAATCCTTCAATGGCGCACAATGTGTGTCTCTGGTTTGCATGCCTGTGATTTAAAAACGTAAAAGCAAAATATAAACCAACATGTCGTTTCAAAATATTGCAGTTATTCAATTTATAAACAATCATATAAGGAATTGATTTGCAGGTGTTTATTTTGGTGGCTGAGTGGTCAAAGGTGCTTGCCTTTGCAAATCTGTAACATCTCACCTCTGTCAGCGTGTGTTCGAGTCTCGGCTCAGCCGAGTGAGAAAGCTTGGCGTTAACTTCCTGTGGGTCGGTAGTTCTTCCTGGAATTATCCCGGGTTCTTTCTCAAACAGATATGCTGGCAAAGATGTATCATGTACTGCAAAATGGAGTTAAACGCACAAAAAACCCCAACAAAATTCTGTAACTGCTTTGTCGCATAGGCTTCGCACACAACCTACACTGCTTTTCAGGGTTCTCATTTCCATAAAGCGTTGTTTTGTGCCAGGATGACTGAATGTGAAATTAGCAAGACATCTTAATCTTTTGTTAGCACGGTCTATCCGTCCGCTTGTTTGCAGGGCCGTAGATAGCGATCACGGGCCCTGGGTAAGAAATAACCGGACCTCTCCTAGTTCTTGTTCCAACAAAAATTTTCTTTTATAAAATTAAAAAGTGTTGTTCGGCAGGGCCCCCTTACTGGGATATATCCCCATTTGCCCCCTCCTCTTGTCGCCCCTGCTTGTTTGTAACACCTAAAATGTATTATTCCGATATTGTACGCAGCATTGAGAATCTAAAGAGCATCATCTAAGTCATCTTGGCTAAAAACAATGCCTTAATGTGTTCTACCAAGTTGTTTACATGATAAGAAAATATGTGTGGAACCAACCATATATTTGATGGTGTTGTATATCCACCTCTATTGATGTAGACAAGGGGTCTCAAATTCCAACCACCCCGAGGGCCGCATGAAGGCATTTTCGATGGCCCAAGGGCCGTACCACCTTTGTTATCTCTCATGACACCTTATGACGACAATCATTTTGCAGGCCACAGAATACGGCTTGGCGGGCCTCATGCGGCCAGCCGGTTGCGTGTTTGAGACCCTTGATGTGTACACTAAGAGACTGCACAAGTTTTGTATATATTGTATCATCTTCAACAAGCAATTTTGTCATAGGTACTCCACAAGCAAATGCCTGGTAGTCAGAATTAAGAATCTAACTGAATTAAATTGCAAACAAACATTAAAGGTACATTGGTAATAAAAAGTCAGAAACAAATGAAAAACGTACCTGCACATCTTCTTAAGATGATGCACACTGTTGCGGCTGTGTTCCAAGACGGATGATAGTCTTGTCAAACAAGCATTGAGATTTTCGGTTACAGTGCACGATGCATTAACACTTCCCATCTTCACTGTAACGAAAACGCATTTTACTTGACGAAATTATACATAATACATCAATTAATTACAATTAATAGATTTATGATCATATTCCGAATGCCTTGGGACACACACCGTCCAGAAGTGTATCCAAGTGTTAGGCTCGCGTCAGCGGTCGATAGTATTACCTTTATAATACCGGCTTTGAGAATAGTCTGCAAATATCGGTTATAGACAAGAAACAGCTACCGAAAACATGATTGTAGCCAATCAGATCAATTGGGGATGATTCAGAACACTTTAGGATCATTCCGACCAGCCTACATGCAATTCCTACAATCGGCTAATCCTGTGTAGCGATACAAATGAATGAACTTAAGAAGACACACACACACACACACACACACACACACACACACACACATATATGTGTGTGTGTGTGTCATAGGTTAGTAGCATTACGAATCTAGGTCTTAAAATATGAGAGAGAGAGAGAGAGAGAGAGAGAGAGAGAGAGAGAGAGAGAACAAAATTCAAAACAACACTTGCAAGATCATGAATTAAATTCAAAATACTCGTAAATATCATACCACAGATCCAAAATAAAGAATGTTCAGAATAAATTCCAACAGTCTTCTATGTCCTGATATAACACAAAGAGCACACCGGAATGTGTTTGAATGAGTTAACAATAACAGAGAGTAATGTATTAATCAAAACGTCAATGAGCTTTAGTACTTCCAATAAATGCTCTAGTTAAATAATTAATCTCCAGTCATATCTGATTTCAAAAGCACAATTCTATACCCTGATCACAAATTGATTCCCTCAGACTTGTCGAGAACAGGAAAGAATTATTTCTTTATCAAATCCATATTTATGTACATTTTCACTTGACCTATGTCGTAATAATATGAAGCAATCTAACGGAAAAGCCTAGTCTAGTTATAAACAAGACTGGCATTGAGCATTGAACTCAAATGCTATGTAAACATTCAAATCTTATGCAAACATTCAGTTTAGAACTTTCAATCATGGACAAATGCTAGCTACGTAAGCATGTTTACAAGTTACCATCATGGAAAAATATCCATCATACAATATAAATTAAACATTCATAATAGTGGTAGGCATACTGGCATGCATATTGATAGATATGCAGATAGAGCTATGCGACTGAATTTATCTCAATGATGCTAACACTGTCTTTATTAATTTTAGATCTAATGTTAATTCATAATTAGTGGTTATTCATCTAGTTAAGAAACTCTTCTAGTTATCTTTTCGAAGGGGTTAAAATGGAGACAATATCATAAATAAACCGAAAATAGAAGATTTTTACGTTTTGGGGCTAAGCAAATATTCCCATCTCCCATTCAGCTAAATAAATGTTTGTTTCTTAACTGTACCGTTTTCCTTGTGGAGATAGACAGCAGTAGAGGGGGTGAATAGACCATTTTTAGAAGAAGTCCATTTTTTAAATCAACCCCTCTTACGAAAATGGCACCAGCATCAATAACACTAAACCGAGGCCTCTAACCTGGTGAGCGCATTTTTGTTATTTTTCTCTTGACGCTTGTCAAATTTTTATACGTCCTCGTTCATCGATCCGAGACATCCATCTTGGTTGTCACCCCCACCCCACGGCTGCTGTGTGTGTAAAAAATGTAGTGGTCAGGTGACAGTTAAATCACTAATACATCAATAATAATGAGCGAATCTGCGCTAGCCATGGAATCTCGTAAAACTAAACTAGCTCGACAGCGACTAGAGTTAATTAAGAAATATCTCCCCGTCCGTGATTCTGTCAAGCAACAACTAGAACAGCGTCAGGAAGCTCGAGTGGAATTTGAAGAAGATACACCAGAATTATTTAAACCAGTTACAAAATCCACTGATAAACTCTTGCTTCCATTAATAGACACAGCTAGATCCACGATAAAATCTTAGAGATGAACCAAGGAAACAAAAATAGATTCTCCAGAAGATGGCTGCTCAACCACAACAGGTAATGGATAGTATCTCCAACACTGAGGCCGACATTGGTATATTTAAGGATAGTATTCCAGCGCCGGATATAGAAGAAGAGCTGCTAACATTTAAAAATGATCTAGCAGATAAATTTACCGAGGAAGGTCTTGCAGCTATCAGGGACGGGAATAGATTTCTTGACATCGCTGCGTTTGGATTTGACGAAAACGAAAGAGATGTCAAACCTGAGTATGTTAAGGATTTCAAAATTCATGACGATTGGCCTAAATATATGTATCGCATTATCTCCGGTGCTTCAAAAGTCAGACGTGATGATGAGAATTTCAACACTTTTAGTAAAATGAAATGATAGATGTGCGAACTGAGGAAGTAGCACTAGCAGAGAAACAAAGACGAGCAGAACAGAAACAGAGACTCGAAGAAGAGAGAGAGAGAAAAAAAAGGAAACAACAAGCAAAACTGGATCGGCAAATTAAAGAGTATGAGATTGAAAGGAAAACAAAATGGAGGAACTAAGGGAAAGGAAACTTTCACCTCAATATACCCAAAATTGCGCAAACGAAAAACTGTGGTGGAGGCCGACAAGGCCTCAGGAGATCAGGAAGAAGAAGCAACTGGAAGTGGTCTTGTTACTCGAGGAAGTGGCCTTATTACGCCATGCCCCAATAATGTCCTTGATGATGTTGATCGACTAGAAATTCTTATTGGTGGAAGACGAGCCGGCAATAATTCCCCAGAAATCGTTAATGAGACAGCTGCTATTTGTCAGCGATGATTCACCTGCGGTATCATGGACATTAATGTTTATCGGTCCCTCATCGATGAAATCGTTGATGTTTACCGCAGCGATTGAGGGTATTCAATTAGATAAGTGACAAGAAAATAAGATGATCATGCATAATGCTCAACATAGACCTGTAATGGTCAGGGTGATAAATTCACGATTACCAACATATAAAGTTACCTACGGACATGGACTCGGCGATGTTGTTCAGGGTCTATTCAGAAGGATAGCCCCAAAAGCAATATCGATTGCAAAGCAACTTGGAATGAAAACTATTGACGTTGTTCGTGCTAAAGGTATTTGTACTGTTGTTAATGTTGCTAGTAAAACATTTTCAGCAATCAAGAATAGACTAGCATGATTAATACGACGAAAACCACAGCCAGTAAAATTACCAGCACCGAAGTGATGCCAGCAAACGTCAGTAAAATAATAAATCAAGCTGCAAATGAACGGTTGAAAGAATTAGTTGGTGAAAAAGCTCGGACTATAACTGCAAGTCTAATAGTGGGAAGTGGTCTTTGTGTTAGACGATAGCAAATATAATAAGATGTTCAAGCGTATATCTGATCTCGCATTTGACATGGATGCACCAGTCCTCAAAGATGAATCGGTGCGTGATCATTGGTATTATTCTCATGATGCACGTGTACCTGACGCACGAGGAAGAATCGAGGTGCAAGTTCAGGTTACAAGTAGATATTTCTTGCCCGCTGAGGCATTCATTGAGATCTAAAGTAGACTTTTGAAAGTAGATGATACATCATATGGAGTTGATGATCAAGTTGGTTTTGTTAATAATGGCGTCATGGCGTTAGTTAACAGTGCCACATACGTGATTGACAGAAATCATATTGAATCATGTCTCGAAAAAGATGTTGCTACGACGATACTTCGCCCTGCAAGATACAGCTATGATTACTCGAGGTCAGCGGATCCATTAGTGATGTTTGCGAAGGATACCACTGATCATCCCGAGAGCAACAACATGAGACTGAATGCAGCTGGAACTGAAGTTGCATCAATGAATGAAACTTTCAACCTGGAACTTGCATCATGTCCATCAATGTTAAACGGTGATGAAGAATTTTCATGTGCTATTACTCTATCACATATCTTTAGATTCTGCTGACATGTTAGAATAGTTGTATTTGGCGCTAAACACACCGTGGTACTTATGGGAAAGCAACTGACAATGATGCAATATATCGTGCTGCTGGAGTTGATGCAAATAAAATAATACCAACAAAACTTTCGTTGCGGATGCCAATGTCTCCATCGATAAATGAAGAACAAGGGCTGCTCTCTTTCATGGGCTCAGGTGGTAAATCAACGTTGCCATGGTTGACGATGACCACAGACAGTATTCAAAGTAATGTTGCGGGGTTATTCACATGGCATATATCATCACAACAAGGTGATTCTGCACCACGACATATATTCGTAGCTTTTCAGGAAACCGCCAGGGCAAATTCACAGGAACAAAATCCAATGGCGTTTGACATGCTTCGGGTAAGTAAAGTTTCTCTAAGAATAAAAGGACATCAAGAACCGTCTGAAGAAGTGTTGCTGAATTTTGATAATAATCATGTTGCACGTGCTTATCATCGATTGACGACATTCATGGGACGTGATCAGAATGCTGATTCTGGTTTGCAGATATCTCAGCAGGATATCACAACATTATATCCGATCTATTATTTCTCACTGTAACACTTGGATTTGCTCAGACAATCAGTCGTTGACATACACTTCCAAGCTCGTGTAGCACGACTGCCCGGGGGTGGTTATAGAGCAATCGCTGTTATACTGTCAGACAAAAACAATGCTGCTTGAGGTTGTTGGTGGGCGAATGAGAGTTATTGATGCCCCAGTGGAAAATATATATTTTGGATCTCAAGCCATCCCGAGTGCAAAGCACTTTATCGCTAGCGAATTAAATCTATTATAATGTCATATCATCACGTTAATGTTACTCTGACCCCTAGTCAGATTAAAATGCTACAATCAGCATCAAAAAAGAATTCTGGATTAAAACTATTGCTGAAATCCACAACGTTGCAAGGCCAAAATAAACTATGACTGACAGAACGTCAACTCAGACACTTCAATAACGCCAAACGGTCAAAGACTGGTGTCAGACTTGATCTTTCTGCGGGTGCCATTAAGGACACGGCAAAGACGAGTGCTATATTTATACTTCTTGCTGCTATACCAGTGTTGATAGCCTCTGCCATCCCAACCGTCGCAAACGCAGCTGCACTTGGTGCTGTTGGAACTGCCGATGGCATTAAAGAAAGCTACAGGGAACGGACTAAAGACTTCCAAATTGGGAGCGGGGACTACGACTGTCAGGAACTCCTCCGACCATTCGTGGTACGGACGAGGTCTGAGTCTGCCCGGGACACCTCGCTGAAAGCAAAGCGTTTCGAGATTCCCATGTCCAATTTCGATTCACTTGATGCTGCTAAGAAATTAAACATCAAAAGCTTCAGAAGTGTTTTTATGTGTGATCAATTACCAAAAGAACCAAACCGCGCTCAAACTGGTATCTTTAATCTCGATGGAAGTTCTGGTCCTTCCACCAACGGTGGTAGGGGCACTCACTGGGTTGCATGTGTGGTTGATCCACGTGGAGTTGTTTATTTTGATTCGTATGGACTGGCACCACCGAGAGAATTTTTACAATATATTAGCAGTAGAATGCATAGCACTCAGATTTGGTATTCAACATTACCAACACAGACATTAACAGATCCACGTATATGCGGTCCATAAGTGCTTGCTATACTCAACGCTGTGTCAAGGTCATCATGGATCACAGACTGTGGTCTGCCGCCGCATAAAGTCGTGCACAAATACACAAGTGGTCGTTTTAAACAGGTTAATGGTTTATAATGGTGGGTATTTACGGAAGATCTGTTCCGAGCCTCACTCAGGGCAAGCCCCAGGGTGACTTATCCAAATATGCAACCCTTAAAGAGGTCAAGGATGAGCTCGCTAATCTTTTGCGTCTCGCCGATGTGGACCCAAATGAAGTTGTTGTTTTTCAGGATCAGCAAGGACAGTTCAAGACGAGCAATATCCCGTTGCAGATATCATTCTGCGGGGTCCAGGAGCGACCGAAGGTCACTTAGTGGTGTTTGCTAAAAACGGTAAAATTAAAAGCTCGGAGGAGTCATTGTCCCTGACAAAATTAGGGATCACGGGAGAGATTGCTGGACGTGTCAAGAGAACTGGAGATTCAATAGCTGGTGAACTCAATATGGCTAGCAATACAATTACTGGTCTTTGAGAACCAGATATAGACGATAACGCTGCAACGAAGAAATACGTGGACGACCTCAACCTCCTAATGACGAACACGTTAATTGCTGTCAATGATAGACTGATCTCGTTCAGATCTGCACAGGCTAATCATGTAAACACGTTTTTGGATTTTCACCAGAACATAAATAGAATCGCTGATGATTTCTTTGGAAAGCCAAGATTCGTCAGCGTTAAGCTCTCTGACATGACAAAGATTAACTATGGTGCAGTTCATCACACATCCCCAATCAACAGTGTATATACAGTAGCTTCTGGACCAGCATTATGTTAACCACTTAGTAACCCCATCAAATATACCGCTGAGGCTACCGGTGTGTACAGGTTCTCAGTACTCGGCGTTACAACATTTACAATATCTACCACAATTTCACGGCGTTATCAAGTTAACGGTTCTTCTGTATCTATGTTAGTGATATTACAGCAAAACGACGAGGAAACATTCATAGTGGAACCGGAAGAAAAAGGATTGGTCGTGTTGTACTATTGGTGTCTTGAATTCGTCGCCAAGATACCACCTACTTAGAGTGTTAGCAATCTATATAATAAACCCAACCCCCCTTTTCCTCGAACAAGGTATTGACGTTCAACGTTTCAGATACGAACAAGCATGTTTGTGGCTAAGCCAACTGAAAAATATCATTGATGCGCATACAGGTAAACAAAAAAATACCGTAGTCGTATCGTTGTTACTGACATAATTGTATACTCTGCATCCTCCGTAGTCGCTGGAACAGTAACTGTAATCGGAACATTATTAGCCACATACATAATAGCACCAGTAATAGGAATTGGTGTTGCCGTTATAACCGGTGTTGCTGATAATCTTAATATTATCTCAAAGAAGCTATCGTCGTGCGTCGCTGATAAATTACACGAATATACAACGTTGCTATCAGCGGCAACACGAGCACACGCCAAATTATCATCGCTGATATCATCAGGGCTCAACGATGAAGTGATATGAGATTAAGAATTCGCAGAAATGATTAAGGTTTACTATAAAGCAACTGGAAACCAACCACAATCAGAATCCCCATTGTCTCCGACAAACACATAAAATGTCAGGGATTTAGATCCCTGATCTAAATCAGGAAGTAAATAATAATGTCGCAAACTGATCGATCCCCGATCGATCCTTGACATTAATGTCGGTGCGATTGCTAGAACAAATTGTCCCTAATACAACACCACCAACAACCACGATGATATCAGAAACGTCAACCAAGCCTGAGTTTGACGTTAGCTTTCCTAATGCAATTCCCTCCAAGGAAATAATACTAGCACAATTGCGAGTATATTACAGATGGCCAAATATTAGAGCAAAGTCGTTCGGTGGGTTGCAAGCAAATAATTCACTGGTATTTGCGTATACAAATAAGTCCGATGAAACACATGACTGGAACGTGTTCAGTATCCCCACGGGCAGTTAACAAATCAAACAGATCAACGATGAATTTCAACGCAGAATTAAATCTATTACAGGAAAAGAATCCAAGATAGCCATGATTGTACATGAGCCAATGTTATCTGCCACCATTGAAATATCAACGTCTGACTACAACTTCGATATATATCAGTCGTCGATCAGAACAGTATTGGGATGGCCAGAAGTGCAGCCACCAGCACCACCACGCCCTTAACGATCTGATCACGTCACATACAAGCAAGCTTTGTAGGCAAGAACTTCAGATCATTATCAGAGGTCTCAGCTGTCGAGAGAATTGAAATCTTACCTCCCCGGGTGGAGTGAACTCACTGTTTCCGGAATTAATATCACTCCGGACGGCAAAGTTCTCCCTGTTGAAATGAGATGGAAATATTCATCTCCGATGCGCCATTTACCGAAGATAATATCAAAGTATTATTCGATGAAATTAATCACGAGCACAAACGAATGAGCTACAAACTGCGGCAATTGTTCTCCACTTACATGAACTAATATCCCTCCTCGATGAATCGAGTGATCATCTGAAGAAAGAAATCATTATGCAAATAGCGTGCCTGAACTACGTTGCCTCTGACCTCGAGCTTACTCCTATAAATATTATACAGCCGGTGATTGAAGCCAGCGGTGGATTTTGCTAGTATGATGGCACTAGATACGCACATAAACAATTATTCCTCAATAAATATTCGATCACCGAGGTGGAGTTGCCGACGTTTAAGACGCCAGGGTTCAATGTCGACGAGCTGAAGAAATACGTCAGTATCGTCATCGATGAGTATTACCCCAAGATCGTTGATGCATGGAAAGCCATATCGCCTCCTCCAAGCATTCTCAGACATAACAACGACCCAGACGGTGGTGGTAGGCACGTCTCTCCAGGTGTTGTCACTATCACATCAACTATCGCAGTCAGTCTGGTGTGTGATGCTATCGGCAGCAGCTATCAAGTAGATCTTGAAAGATCCAAACAGGTATAGCAGGGATATATTCTTTACGCATTTATCCTGAAGTTCCACCTGGACATTTGTTTGTGTCAGTACCTATCAATCTTGTTTATTTACGATGTCATAATCCGCTGTTCTCACGAATACATTTCAGACTTACAAATCAAAGCGGACTCCTGCTTGATTTAAGAGGAGAATCTTTGTCGATAAGTTTGTATGTGAGATCGTGAAACGATCCAAGCTAGTCCAGTATAGATTCCCCCCTCCGGGTGTAGAACACCAAGACTTTGTCCTTGACTAATGTCAGGGGTGACTTTGTGCCTGACTATTGTCAGGGACGTCACAGTGTTGTCACAGTAAAAAATATATTTATTTTTTTCACTATCCCTCCTGATAAAATCCCCGGGTATAAAACACCAGGACTATGTCCCTGACTATTGTCAGGGGGATAGAGTCAAGTATCAATGAAACGCGCGAGCAAGTAGAGCAGTAGGTTATCCACATTCCACAATACCTTCTCTGACAAGTCAAGGATGAATGAAACGCGCACTATTATTAGCCGCTTACATTCCACAGTTATCAATGTCACAACTTTCACTTTCACGCTCTGGCTGTTTACAATCATACATAATTTTTTCAACTGTCCTACACGCGCACCCACAATCTTTTTTGTTGCATATTCTTGAGACAACTCTGATCTAATCCGCTCTAATGCATTTGTAAATGGGGCAAAATCTTGAATTTGCGAATCATATAGCAAGAGATAATCTCATGGCATTTTCAAGTAATTTGATAAACTTGTATTCGGCTGCTAGCGCGTATCTTCCTTCAGATTTTCGTTCTTGTAACATTTCAAAATCATTTGTGATTTTTTTCAGGATCGACTTGATCAGAAAGTTGTATACCCCTACCACCGACCGAGGTAGGGTCATATAATATTTGAATCGCAGAAATAATCGCATTAATATTTTCGGTATTCATTATATGATAAATATTTTTTTAAAATAAGGGATTAATGTGCTAGCAAAAAAAGAGGTAGATGGCCCGAGGTGATGCCCATTGGTAGTATTTCCTGGAAATATATACTTTATTTATATACAGACATCTGCTACCGTAAGCTGATGGTGCTCATATATTATTTTACGTCCGACAGGCATCTGTATTGATCAGTGCTAATTTAAGCGCAGACACAACCCCCAGTGAACCCCTAAATTGCCAAACGACATTCTAGCAGGCTAAAAGGTCGATCTAGCTCGACCCAACTTCCCAGTAATTACAATGTAAGTCAGGCAAATAGCACAGATCGAACACATACACCACGATAGATTTCAACCATATTTACACCATCTCAACTGATCCCCGCCGCCCCCTATTAAGATAGAAAGAAAAATATTTTTTTGGCGTCTGTGGAGATTTTAACTTATATTAATTTGTCTATGTGATCGCTAGTCAGACTCGTTACCGATTGCGCTGTGATTCATGTTTTCCTATACATGCTCAGAACTCGTATATAAAATTACACATAATGGGAAAAACCTAGAGAAAATTCTCTTCCTCCTTGCAGATATAATACACCCGCCATGTTAAGTTCAGCCCGCCTCTGAATCAATAACTTGACGTGTTTATTATACGTGTGTGGGAGTCTTTTAGACCCCAGTAACTGTAAACCTGTACATGTTGGACTTTTTACACGATGAGATCAATCCCTGGCAGACATAATTATCAAAGCCTACGTGTACAGGTATATAGACGAAGTCTGCAATCAGTCAAATGAATGAAAAACAGAGTTGTTTTAAGACGGAACGCTGATTT
The DNA here is from genome assembly GCA_016617855.1 of Megalonaias nervosa. Taxonomy (NCBI): domain Eukaryota; kingdom Metazoa; phylum Mollusca; class Bivalvia; order Unionida; family Unionidae; genus Megalonaias; species Megalonaias nervosa. Next base: position 75,913 of record JAECUM010008057.1, on the reverse strand, counting down.
CCTTCCATCGATTTTATCGAGGGCATGTGAATGGTACACATGTAGATATGCAAAAATCAGGCGCTTAGAAATACATCATGTTACAACAACTCACGTTTTGATTTCCTTTCCCGGGAATATGTGAAGACCATCACACACAGACATACAGAAAATCAAAACAATCTATTCAGGCTTCCATTCATTTGACTGAGCGATTTTTAATCTGGACTATATTTAAAATATGGGAGGCGTGTCCTAGGGAGTATCCAGAAGCTGGCTTCGGGGAGTCAAGCAGAGTTGCTGCTCTGCTTGCAGTCCGATACACGGAATATCACGCTTAACTAACAAGTCAGTTCTTGCGGTATGCAATATTGAAATTTTATTTTCTGTTTATATTTCTTTGAAAATGCTGAGTTAGTTATATTATCTGCGACATGGCTTATCGAACGCAGGCAAATACCAAAATATTTGACCCCCTTATTACACTTCAAACATGGCTTTGGTCCTTGTCACGTTTAGTAAAAGTTCCAAACCAGGAATGCTTAAGGGTATCGACAAACCATATTATGAGCGAGCATACCCTGTGACGGCGGTTGTTTATGCGAGATATCGGCTGAATGATAAGCCTAGCGTTGATGGTCTTCGACCAATGAGAGTTTTGATTGCTAGCGAGCGTCTGAATCGTGTTGCCGAAAGAATCACAGAACATTTTACAAACGCGTTACGGGGGAATTGTCTAACAGATCTGAGAAAAGAAATTAAAATTTCCAATAAGGGTGAAGATACTAACCGGCGCGATTTTGTACGAATCAAAATATAAATCAAAGGGAGCTTCGATAGAGATTGTTGATTACAACGTGGACGTCAGACGTAATTATTAAATTTTATGACGGTGATATGTTTGATTTTATCAAAAGTATCAGTAAGCGCGACCCCGTGTTCGTGTGGCTGTTTCGAAGTTCCTAGCATAGCTGTTACGATCAGTTCGTGCGGCCTAATGGCGATCTTTATCGCACTGAATCTCTTCATTCAGAGATGATAGAGATTGCGTTGAAATACAAGAACGATACTGATGTTATTAGACGATTACTCAGTAATTGCTTCACCGTTCCGTCAGTTGCTGCTCACTTTGCTCAGGAGGAAAATTCATGGAGGCCATCACGGTTGGAATTTCTTGAAGATATACGACGCATTTGTGTCGAATACGGACACGGCGGATTGTGGAATACTAAATACGATTGTGGAGATGTTATTTCAGTTGATATGACTGCATGTTACCCCGGAAGCTTTCTCGGAACTGGCGCGTGTGCTAAGTATTTTAAAAGATTTGAACATTCGACACACGAGATGACTCAGGTTGCGATAAATGGACCCTTGACAGATTCCGACTTAACTGGAATCGCATGTACTGAGTCTTTTGAGTTTACATCCTCTCCGATGGAATCGAAGTGCCTCCATCCGTGGATGATGAATGTGCAAAACAGGGTTGGGCTCCAATAGTGTTACTGCGGTATGTGCTTGATGCAAAGATATTGATATCTTTAACCGTGAGTGAAGCAATAATATCTTATCGCCCACAAAAACAAGTCTGGCTACCAAAACCTCCTATTGCTAGCATTAGGGTTCTAGCACCTGGAAGCGAGAGCTTGGCCCTAGACAGCGTCAAGGATGACCATAATGAAGTTGCACTTGCAAAAGAGCTGGGCAGAACAATAATTGGGAAATTTATACAAGGAGCATCATGCGATCATACACGACATTGCACAAGATTGATTATCGACGACGCTGAGCTCGATTATATAATTGCTGATACAACAGAGAAAAATATATTTGCAGACTGAAACATTGTTAACCTATCAGACGGAACCAAACTATGCACAATTGTGAGCTAAAATGACGGTGACTCGCCACAATTTACTCATTCACGGTCTTCGATGCTAGTGCATGTTTCGATAAGCTTATTATCAATGATAAACAGATTTCCTAAGGAAGCTGTTAGAGTCGCTACAGATTCATTTTATATCAGTAAAGAAGGAAAGAGGGGTGAAGTCTCATATTTACCATAGTTTCTTTCGATGGAAGGAAGATGCATGGACACATGAACGAATGGGTGAGAAATATGTTCCTACGATCACTATCTGGATGAGATATACATGGTATCCGTGGACGTATTAAAAATATTTCTTGATTGGTTATTGACTCTGAATACTGCTGTCATCATATGTGGTGATCATGGACAACCAACACCTTTTGTCGGCTCATCGCCACATAGCTGGCTGAAAAAATTTGTAGATTATTATGTGGAGATATTTAATGATCACCGGACACTTGATTCGACGCTCAAGAAATTAATCAGACTGCCGCCAGATAAGATTCAATGTGAGATGATGTGTAAGGTAATTCCAGAAGCAACAAACGACGAGTTTTGGAATTTGTGGAGGCCTGCTGATTTGATAGTTGCAAGTCAGGAAGATAGTTCGTGATTCACTTCAGCAACAATTATATCTGTTACAGAAAGAAAAGTTTTCAGATCTACTTGTGCGATTGTCTTATCGCAGATACACGTAAACAAAATATTGATGTTGAGATTCCTGGGGCCAGTGAGAAACAAAAACTTATATTAAATGATATTATTTTGGTTCCGATTGATGTTGTTGAGAAAACCTTAATACAGCCATCGCAGGGACTGACAATCAATGATACCAATATCTGGATTGTCGATGATCGTATCGAATGGTCGAACGTAGTTTATCTGGCAGTATCTCGAGTCAGGAGAATGTCCCAGCTACGGAGAATTGTGCTGGATAGCTGCACAATTGTGTATGATAATCAAACTCAGGGCAATATCTAGAAAAAAGTGGCTGGTTATCAGTGATGTGACAAAAAAAAGAGCGACTTCGATCTTGATGTTAAGTTTATCATGACACTGTAACAACGACAAAATAATCACTGTGCTTGCTGTAACACAGTCCTGTTGTGACAGTATTCTCCTAATGACCCGCAACAATTTACCGTGGATAGAATTAATAGTAGTCTCGGCCACACAAGCGAAATTGTGATGATGACCTGTCTTGAGTGTAACCTACGTCGAGCAGCTGGTGTCCTGCTAGCGAATCTTCCTTCAGAGAAGTGAGCCTTCACAAGAGTGAAGGCGGTGGTAATTGTGTATCTTCAGGAATTACTTGTAATTGTTCACCTACAAATCCACGCTGAGAAGCAGTTGAATGTAGTTTGTAGATTGCAGGTCTACCCGTGGATCTTACCACGCTGGAAATTTTATGCGTGCTTACCTCCAGACTGGGTCAGTCGCTCTTTTTTTACCCCCTCATTCAAGCTCCCCCGGCTCATATAAATATCTGACAGTCACATTACCTAGTACTGGTTGTTTTGAGAAAGAGTCATATCGCTTAAATGGTATGTGTTTCTTCGAGATTGCATTGATGGGTTTCATATAACTTAAACGAGTAATTACATTATTTAAGCATTTATCATACTTGGTAGTCTTGCAACCCATTCATGAGATCTTGTGTTTTTGGAAATTTCTTGAGCGTATTGATGTTCAAACAATCGCTCAGCAAGTGTTCGATTAAAATGCTCAAAGATTGCCTGATCGCGATGAATTGCGGTGTGCCCTCGTCTGATTTTGACGTCATGTTGTTGCATCAGCGATGTTACTGCACCAAGAAATTCTTTGCCATGATCAACCTGTATCAACTGTGGCCATCGCAGGCCGCCACGTTGATAAAGTCGTTCAAACGCAGATGGATCTTCAGTTGATGTCTTTGTTGATAGTGGTTCTTTTTCTTTATATCCACTTGCAATGTCAACGACAGTCAACGCGTATTTGTATGTGCGCGATTGATGTCTACAAGTTTTAATAGTATCATGTGGTAAAAACAAAATATCTGCCTGATGAACTTCGTTGGGAGTACAGACATCAAAATGTGCTTGCTGAATTTTTTTGGTGGTGGTAGATACATTTGCCATATTGCCTGTCGTGCTAACCAATCTGCAGTAACAGAACGTGCGACACCTGCTGCATCAGTAGGTTTACTAATCGCTGCTTTACTCCTCCAATATCCTCCTGGGCTCTAATAAAGCTCTAATAAACAGAGTTCATATAATAATTATCTATGATTAATTACCGGCCCCTAGCACTAGTTATCCACCAGTTGGCCAGAGATTCTCACAGATTTTAATTTTTTACCGACTTTATCGTGTGTATCAACTTCATGTCTGCGATATGTTGTTGTTGTAGAGCTGGATTTTTATACGCTACATTATGAACATGTCATGCTTGATCAATTGCATTTATTGGATACTCTCCTAGTCTTGGTTGATCTTTCTCATCAAGTCGGATATCAAGTCGGGTTCCAGGACCATAATAATTATATCCAGGAAGATGCTTCTCGCCAGGATACTTAGCCCATGGGGCCCCTGATAATTTTCCCAGTGGTGCAGCAATATCTCCGTCTGTTGCATGAGAGATAAATTTGTATCTTTTTTGTACCACATTTCACACATTTGCCTGTAAGTGCATGCTTTTTATTCCTCGTCGTTATTGTTTCTAATCCACTGGTATTGGTGGGTGCTCTGCATCGAGCACAATATAAATCCATATACTTATCATATATCTACAACATGGCTGTCGTTGACTTTTCAGCGACACGAGAGCAAGAGCCAGTCGAGTATCATCCAGCGCTACCAAATTCTATCAGAGCAATTATCATAGGTCCATCTGGGTCCGGTAAGACTCAACTGTTACTTAACATGAGAATGAGATGGCTTAAGTGGGATAAGTTGTATTTAGTAGCGCTATCTGCAGATGATCAGCAATGTTACAATGTTCTTAAAGATTTTAATGAAAACGCAAAGTCGTTGGACGAGGACGGCAATTATATTATTGATTTTGTCACCGACATGTACGATGCGCCGTTGATAGATGATCTCAACGCGAACATCAACAATCTCGTAGTATACGATGATGTGATGATAGACAATCAAATCCAACACCGGTATTATATATGTTACTCAGCGATATGTTCAAATACCTGAAGTGATCACTTGTTGTTGTTGTTGTAGGGTTTAACGCCATTTTCAGCACAAGATAGGCTATACATGGCGGCCGGAATAAATAGTGGAGGAAGAACCCGGAAAAACCCCGGAAAGAACCACCGACCCACGAGAAGCTACTGGCAAGCTTTCTCACATACCCACATTGGCCGAATCAGAGACTCGAACCCATGCATACAGAGGTGAGATGGCAATGATCCGTAACGGTGAGCGCTTTAGACCACTCGGTCACTCAGGGCCCCGCTAAAGTGATCAGAGATAACTGCAATCTTCTGGTTGTTTTTAATCTGATGATACCCACACACTAAGAAACATCCATCAGACTTGGTGTTCAAGGTACATGGATATGATCAAGTTTAAAAACTTCTTTTAACATGCGCAAGCAATTCCTCGTGGATTTATCACGATAAATTTACATGATCCTCGGTCGTGATATCGCATAAGTCTCGATAAAATTTTTGGTTGAGATACCTGTCACCTGACCGCTACTTTTTTAACACACAGACAGCAGCAGAGAGGGTGACGACCAACAATGATGTCTTGGTGTTTTACACCAGGGGTCGATGAAAGAGAACGCATAAAAATTTGACACACAAGCGTCAAGAGAAAAATAACAAAAATGCGCTAACCCGGTTAGAGGCCTCGATGTAGTGTTATTGACTCTTGTGCCATTTTCGTAGGAGGGGTTGATTTCAGAAATGGACTTCTCCTAAAAGTGGTCTGTTCACCCCCTCTGCTGCCGAAATAATTATTTTCATTTGGAATAAAATCAACACATGTAGCGCCTTATCTGCTTCCTGTTAAACAATATAATAATTACAAAGACGAGTACATTATTTTCCTTTCTCTCTTCTTTCCTGTCTTCTCCTACTGTTGCAGTCTTCATTTCTGTATTAACTCTATAAGAAACATAATAATAACGTAAGAAAAGTAACACCAACCCACTTCGCATCTATGCGCTTTCTGGTTGAACTTACGGTCCGGACAAACGAGGGAGTGGGTGGTCGTCTAAAAATAACTTGGTTATCTCCAACTACTTCTATTTCCACTAAATCAAAACATGTTAGTTATAACCTGCAATGTTTTATCTCTTGTGTTTTGAAAATCGGAAATCGGGTACCTTCTGAAATACTGTACTTGGTGTGGTCTACACAATGGGTGAACAACATGGCGGCCGCTTCCATGGACTTATAGGTCTCTACATACTGAGGATAATCCCTTTGGAGATTTTCAAAAGCACAACGGTTGCTTTGATTAAGGTAGCTGGTTAATATTAAATGATAGATGAAATTAAATAAAATTAAAAATAGGCACTTATAAAAATGTATACAGGGGCGTATTGTAATGTTTTATTATTCAAAACAAGACCAATATATATAATGCGTTAACCATTTGAAGCTGGCCAAATTAGATATGAATGATATGTGGAATATTTGTTATATTTTGATAGGACGCTGCCATTTATTTTTTTTTTCTCTCGATCCATAAAGACCAGTGAAGGATAAATTTGTAATCTAAAAGAAAATATATGCATAATCAAGTAGAAAGAAACAAATCAAACGTACCTGCAAACATTACGACTCCTGTCTAACTCGAGATGTACAGGTCCCATCTGGACACAGACATTTGTCATCTTAGAGACGTACACCCTCTCTATTGACGACCTGACGTCCGCATCAATTCCTGAGACAAAGGTTTTATATATATATATATATATATATATATATATATATATATATATATATATATATATATATATATATATATATATATATATCCAGCGACCTCATAGGTTTTGATAGGTACCTGATTCCCACGTACTTCGAAAATTACAAAATTTGGCACTGGAGGTGAGGGCTAAATACCAGACCTTGCTTTAAATCGAAATACACATACATACATACATACATACATACATACATACATACATACATACGAACAGACAGAGAGACATACAGACAGACTGACTAAATTACACAGTTACATTTTCGCACAGAGAATAACAAGTATCCAGAATAAGGAATCTGTTTAAACTTAAGAAGAAGAAAAAAGCTACTAGCAAGAAATAATTTCATTTTTAGAGAGGGATTTATTATCTATAGAAAAAGCGATGATGTTTTTATTTATTTATTTATTGTTGGTTTCGTTTGCTTTCTAGGGATTTATGGAAAATTTCGCGAATATGATGGAAGATGACATTTCAGTCTGTTTTCTATATAAAACAGAATTGTCTCCACTGGAGCAAAAGAGCAAACACAAAAACAAAGATAAATTGACCTTCTCGATCTTCTTGTCCAGTCCTTGAATGAATTGCGATTGATAGGAAACATAGTTTGTCACAGACAAATCTGTCACATTAAATGTCTGTTTCATACAATTCTTTATTTTGGAAGAAGTTAATCAATTCTTGGGTCTTTTTCACGTGAACTAGATTCTACAAAAATTGAAGTTAATTAATTTGCCACTTTGTTAGGTTTTGATAATATATTTAAAATGTAAAGGTCGGAACCGCAGTGGATTAATGGTTAGCGCTCGCGACTAGCAATCAGGTTGGTCTGGTATCGAATCCTGCCCACGCAAGAGCGAGGTTCTCCTTAGTACGTCTCTGGTCGAAACACGTTATTCAATTGCCTTGAACGTGATAACGTGCTGTTAGATACCTATCAATTAAAATCAATAAAGTTAAGTTTTCATTAAAGATCGCTTTCCGGAACATGCCATATCAAACTAGTATCAAATTTTCAAGACTGCCACTTTCTTTAGACAGAAGCACTCTGAAACAGCCACGTCCACCAAACCTCAGTGTCACATGTGGCTGGAACAGCCACGTCCACCAAACCCCAGTGTCACATGTGGCTGGAACAGCCACGTCCACTAAACCCCAGTGTCATATGTGGCTGGAACAGCCACGTCCACCAAACCCCAGTGTCACATGTGGCTGGAACAGCCACGTCCACAAAACCCCAGTGTCACATGTGTCCACCAAACCCCAGTGTCACATGTGGCTGGAGAAATGAGGCTGTGCTGTATAAAATGTTTATGATTTAATTGTTTTCTTGCATTTGTTTCTCGTTCAAAAACTGTGGTCAAAGTGGTTAGAGCATCCGCCTCGGATGCGTGAGGTCACGGGTTCGAACCAAGGCCGAATTATTCCAAAGATTTATAAAACTGTCACTAGCCGCTGCCTCGCTTGGAGCTCAGCACTAAGAGGTTAGTGTTAGGGCTGGTCGGCCTGGTGTCAGGGTAATGTGACTGGGTGGGACATGATGCCACATTGCTGCGGTAAGATGCCCCAGTGCTAGACATCACTATAAAATGTCACACTGCAGACATCGTAGCTATATGACTCAAATTGTTAAAACTACGTAAAAAATCCAAAACACAAACACAAACTCGTTCAAAACCGTTGTGCACCACGAGAATATGCATAACATCTCGCCAGATATGTCAACGTCTTCTAGTTTATCACGACGACATCGCTCCTATTTTTGTTCATTCTCACAATGAGCCTCTACTTCTTACCACAATAAACACACTGAGACAGTCCTTGACTTGATAAGTTTCATTTTTATACATAACATAAGAATCATATAAACTACCATTCTCTGTTACTATTACCGTCCCAAATAGCACATGCTTTGTTCAGGTCGTCCACAGTGATCTCCCCTAGAAATGTGAGATAATTTTCATATGTGTCGTTAAGGTGCTTTGGACATTGATGCAATCCTTCAATGGCGCACACTGTGTTTCTTCGGTTTTCGTGCCTGTGATTTAGAAGCGTAAAAATTAGATATAAAGCAACGTGTTATTTTAAAAAATATTGCATGTATTCAATTCATGAATAATCATATGAGGAATTATTCTGTACGAGCTTATTACGTTTTTCTGCATCCTTAAAAAAAAACATGTTTTATTGTCATTTTATTAAGCATGCTAAGGAAAGATCCATTCATCTCATTCATTTTACACAATTTTGATGTCTCATATCGTGCGTGTGTGTGTGTGTGTGTGTGTGTGTGAGAGAGAGAGAGAGAGAGGAGGTGGGGTGGGGGACAAATGAGGCCACTGAAATCAAACCCAGATAACTAGGTAGAGTATCACATAATGCTATGACTAAATCGACCTATCGCCAGATCAGAGACAGCTGCATCCTCCTCGTGTAAATAACACATCAAAACAAATCAAAGTATTTTATCATGACATTTTCCACTTGTGAATTAGTGGTAAATATTTACAATAGACTGAAATTTCAATGAATATCCGATAAAAGGTCAAGTGCTCCTGTAGATCAGATGATGCTCACACCTTTGTCAGCGATAGCACTGGTTGCCGGTCCAAAGGTACGGCACGTGCCAGGGTTTCAATGACGAAAAGGCGATATGTTAATTATCAAAGGGTATCAAGGAAAAGGATGCCGCAGATGCGAAAATGTCAAGGTTATGTCGGTAACTCTGATACTGCTTTTCTTTATCTATTATTACTGAGCTCACATAACAGATGCGTGAAATAAATAGCTGCTGTGTGTGTGTGTGTGTGTGTGTGTGTGAGAGAGAGAGAGAGAGAGAGAGAGAGAGAGAGAGAGAGAGATGGACGGGATTCATTACCAGTTGATAACACTATCAAGGTTGAAAGAATAAAACTTCATTACATGCTGAGGCCTGTTTATTAATGACTGTTGTTGTTCTGAAACATAACGCGACTGGTACACCTCAACATTGAAAAATCAAATATGTTTTTGGATTGACGCATTCATCACTAGAAACAAGCATATTTGTTGGGTGATCAATACATGAGAGCAGAACGCGTTATCAGCTCCATAGTCCGCTTCAAATACAAATCTGTACTGGTCTCATATCGATTGTAGAATGTTTTAAGGCTTATATTTTGACTTTGGATGGATCAAATACTGTCGTACGGGTGACCTTTTAGAAAAATGAACTGCTTGTGACAAAACGGATTTAACTAAGAGTAAACCATGTAGAACTAACAATCGTTACCTCAAGTTTGTCCTTTACAAAAATAATTATTCTGTATTTTGTAAGAGATATTTTCTCTATTAATTTTCAAAAATCGTCGATTTCTTCTCACACATGAGATGCAATATATTCATAAGCTCCTTATCAATAAAACCAGTAATTGTCCTTACTATATGACGATGTTTAGTCCATTCCGGTTATGCAATAAGATGGCAATTAGTTGAAAGTGACTCGATATTTTGATAGTTATTACATAGTTTGGATTGAATTTGGATATACTTTGATTTGGTATAAAAAAAATTAAAAAAAATGAATGTTTTAGTAGTATCATGGAATCCTCATAACATTCTGAGTTTTGTAACGAATCATTTATAATGCCGTATAGAAAAGCGGTTTATTCTGGCATTAATTTGCATAAACCACAGGAGTCTGACGTTTTATCAATAAAGTGGGACGAAATTTCTGACAACATGAAATCACCTTATCGGTATTAGCAGCAGAGAGGGTGAACCCTATAACTTTTTACTCGAGTCCGTTAACAAAAATAAAGGTTCCTACAAAGGCTGAAAAAAACAAGGTCAATAATGTTAAACTGAAGCCTCTAACCGAGCATATTTCCATACGGTTGAGAACAGACAATAAATCGTTTGGGTTAGCTCATTTTTGTTACTCCATCGTTGACGTGTTTTATTTCAAATTTTTATACGACTCGTTTACTCGCCGGGTCACTCAATTTTTGTCGTTCACCCTCTCTGCTGCTGTAAATTAAACAGTCATTATAAATATTATCAATAATGATTGAAGAACCACACTCAGCTAAATTAGCTCGAGAGCGACTAGAGGCAATTAAAAAATATCTACCTGTTCGTGATTCTGTTAAGCAACAACTACAATCACGTCAGGAATCTCAAGTTGAATTTGAAGAGGATACAAAACAATTATTTAAACCTATTGCAGAGACTACTAAAGGTCTTCTTCCTGCTTTAGAAAAAACTGCTGAAGCAACTGGAAAAATAGCAGAAAGAACAAAACAGACAAAAAGGATTTTACGGGGACTTCCAGCTGATATAGCTGCTGCTGTTCAACCTGAAGGCACTGAAGCACCAGCCCCTAAACAAAAGAGTCCTGCAATAAGCGCTGAACTGTTAAATAAATTTAATGAAGATACTGTTAAAGTAATTAAGAATGACATTAAAAACCTACAACAATTAGCTATATTTGCTGTGGATAGTTTTGGTCAAAGAAAACAATTAATGAAACCTGAACACGCTAATGATATTAAAATTCGTGAACAATGGCAAAAATCATTATATCGTATATATATGGATGTTGAAAGAATTAAAGCTGATGATCTATTATATCGAGGTTATCTTAATGAAATCGATGATTTAATCTAATCAAGAATGCAAGGAAGAAAACAAAGTGAAGAACAGAAAATACAAGAAAAAGCACAAGCAAAACAAGCAAAAGAACCAGAAAAACAAGCAAAAAAGGAAGCGGGAGAACGTAAAAAACAGGATAAAGGAAAAATAGAAGGACTACTACCGTATACAGAAAGAGAAAAACAACAATCTCCAAGATCACGAATACCATTACCACAATCTCCAAAACCACAAAAACAACAGAAACCAAGCAAAAAGGAAGAGGAAGAAGAATGGCAAGACGCTCCCGTCAGCACAGAAAAATGGTGGAAACAATATCTAGGGGAGGAAAAGGGGGAGAAAGAAGAAGAATTAGGATTGCTTGAAAAAGAACCTCCTACTGGATGTGGCCTTACTACTCAAGGAAGTGGCTTCATTACTTGTCCCAATAACGTCCTTGCCGATGTTGAACGACTAGAAATCCTCATCGGAGGAAAACGAGCTGGTAATAATTCTCCAGAAATAATTAATGAAGCAGCTGATATCTGTAAACGATTATTTACAGGCGGTATCATGGATATTAATGTGTATCGATCCCTCATTAATGAAATCGCCGATGACTACCACAGTGATTAAATATAATTAGATACAGTTACTATAATAAAATGATCGTATATAATACTCAACGTGGACCAACCATGGTCAGAGTAATAAATTCACGATTACCAGTATACAATACGACCTACGGAGATGGACTAGGTAATGTTGTTCAAGGTCTATTTAGAAGGATAGCCCCAAAAGCAATACCGATTGCAAAGCAACTGGGAATGAAAGCTATTGATGTTGTTCGTGAAAAAGGTATTGATGCTGTTGGTGATGTTGCTAGTAAAGCATTTTCAGCAATCAAAGATAGACTAGCACGATTAATACGACGAAAACCTCAACCAGTAAAATTACCTAGTATTGAAACAATGCCTGCAAATATTAGTAAAATAATAAATCAAGCTGCTAATCAAAAACTAGCAGAGTTGGCTGATGTACCATTATCAGAAAAAGAAAAAAATATAACCGCTAGTCTGATAGCAGGAAGTGGTCTTCGTGTTAGACGATAGCAAATATAATAAAGATATTCAAACGTGTATCTGATCCCGCATTTGACATGGACGCACCAGTACTCAAGGATGAGTCTGTGCGTGATTATCAGTATTTCTCTTATGACGCTCGAATTCCAGATCAGCGTGGACGAATTGAACTTCAAGTTCAAGATACAAGTAGGTATTTCTTACCCGCTGAAGCATTTATTGAAGTAGAAGGTGAAATTTTAAATATCGCTAATCCTGCAGTACCAGTAGCATATGGGGACGATGTTAGTGTTGGTTTTGTTATTATGGTATTATGGCGTTATTTGATAGCGCTACGTATATGATTGACGGAAAAAATATTGAATCAATTCAGAAAGACGTTGACATTGCTACAACAATACTTGGTCTTGCAAGATACTGCGATGATTATTCAAGATCAACTGGTCCATCAATGATGTTTGTAGAAGATACTTCTAATTCTCCAGAGTATCAACAAATATGAAATAGGACAACCAAGAAATTTTGCCAGAAACGCCAACGCGGATGTACAAAGTATGATTATTAATGTAGATCCAGATTTTAACTTAAGATTTAGATCACGTCGAGCAATGTTAAAAGGTAATAGGAGAGCATTTTCATGTGCGATTCCATTGTCACATATCTTTGGATTCTGTTGAAATGTCAGAACAGTCATTTTCGGAGCTAAGCATACAGTTGTACTTGTACGAAAAGCAACCGACAATGATGCAATATGGCGACCCGCTGGTGATGCTGGTAAAGTAATTCTTACAAAATTTTCATTGTGGATGCCAGTAATGATTCCATCAATATCTGAAGATCGGTTACTTGCTTTCTTGGGCAGCGGCGGTAAATCGATGTTATCATGGTTAACAATGACCACAGATGCTATCCAGAGTAATATTAATGGTTTATTTACGTGGCAAATAGCTTCTCAGCAAGGTGTTTCTGCACCACGACATATATTTATTGCATTTCAAGATGCTGCACGGGTAAATGATCAAACACGTAGTATTATGATATTTGATAATCTTGGTGTTTCTGAGGTTTCATTAAGGATAAATGGACATCAAGAACCATCCGAGGATATATTACTGAATTTCGATCAAAATTATGTAGCACGTGCATATTATCGTCTTATGTCGTTTATGGGGCGTGATCAAAACATTGATACTGGTTTACAAATATCGCAGTTAGATTTTACAACTTTATATCCAATTTATTACTTTTCGCTGGAGCATTTAGATTTGTTTAGACAATCTGTTGTTGACATACATCTTCGAGCTCGTGTGACAATAGGAGCTATTGCCAATTACAGAGCAATCGCTGTTATACTTAGCGATAAATCAATGTTACTTGAAGGTGTTGGTGGTCGCATCAGTATCGTTGATGCTCCAGTAGAAAACATGTAATTAGATCGCTCATAATATTATAATGTCATATAATCACGTTAATGTCAGTCTGACTCCTGGTCAGATTAAAAGGCTATAATCAGCATAAAAAAAAAATAACTGTGGATTAAAAATATCGCTAAAATGAGAACAGATGAGTGGTGCAAATAAATTATCGTTGAGCGAGCTACAGTTCAGAAACTTCAATGAAGCCAAAAAATCAAATAAAGGTATAAAACTTAATCTTTCTGCGGGCGCCATTAAAGACGTCGCTAAGACGGGTGGTATATTTCCACTTCTTGCAGCTATACAATCATTAATAGCCGCTGCAGCCCCAGCTGTTGCAAAGGCAGCTGCATTAGGCGCTGTTGGAACCGCTGCTGGAATGGCATTAAAGAAAGCAACGGGTCAGAGAATAAAATCTTACAAAAAAAAGGGAAGGGGTCTAAGATTGCCAGGGACCCCATATTCATGGTACGGAAAGGGTCTAAGACTTCCCGGGACAGTTCATTGATTCTGCCCATGTCCAATTTTGATTTACTAGATGCTGCTAAAAAATTAAAAATAAAAAACTTCAGAGGTGTTTTTATGCGTGATCAATTACAAAAAAAACCAAACAATATTGAAACTGGTATTATTAATCTCGATAAAAACTCTGGTCCGGGCACTCATTGGGTTGGATATGCAATTGATCCACGTGGAATTATTTATTTTGATTCATATGGACTAGCACCACCAAAAGAATTTTTAAAATATGTTAGCAGCATGCAAAGTACTCCAATCTGGTATTCAACGCTACCAACACAAACATTAACTGATCCGCCAATATGTGGTCGTGAAGTACTCGCTGTACTTGATGCTGTATCAAAATCAACAAAACTACCTCATAAAGACGTGCATGAATATACTACGTTGTCACATTTAAACAGACATTAGTAAATATAATGGTAGATATTTACGGAAGATCTGCTCGTGGTAAAGCTCAGCAGCAAGCTGATTTATCTAAATATGCAACTCTTGATCAGCTCAGAAATGAGATTGATGATTTATTAAATATTACAAGTGTAGATCAAAATGAAGTCGTTGTTTTTTCAGGATAAACAAGGACGATTAAAGACAAGCAATATACAACTGCCAGATGTATTCATTCGAGTTCCTACCGCGGTTGTTGATAATATCGTTACTTTTACTGATCAAGGTAAAATACAAGATTGCGGTAAGTCAGTCAACGATTATATTAAGAAAGCTGGTGATTCGTTCACGGGTCACATTATCATGAATCAAATAAAATTACAGGCCTTGGAAACTCAGCCGCAGATACAGACGCCGCAACAAAAAAATATGTCGATGATCAAGAATCTAAGTACGTGTTAGCCAACGGTGGTATAATGCGTGCATTTCTCAACATGAATAATAATGGTATTAATAATCTTAGAACACAAGAATTAGATTTTGATGCTGCAACGATGAAATACGTCGATGATAAGGAAATTCCTATGACAACTTCGCTAAAACCAATCAATGACGAAATGACTACACTCAATGCTACTTTTTCTAGACATGTAGAAACATTCTTAAATTTTCGTCGAAATATAAACAAAACCATTAAAGAATTTTTGGGGGAACAACCAACCGTTGACATAAAACTCGCCGACGTTAATACGAAACTCAACGGCATTGTCAGTGGAATACCTAATATTGTTCAAAAACTAATCTGATTAAAATTCCACACGGACAAATTAACAATATCGTGTACACAGTAGCATCGGGGTCATCAACATGGACACCACAAAATAACACTCTCGAACATACCGCAGAAGTAACTGGGTTATACAGGCTGTCCATGTACGGTTTGGAAATTACTGCTGCCACTTCATCATCACCGAATATACATCATAATCCTCTACTGGTGATGCTAAATAAGAACATCAAAGAAACATTTACGTTGACGTCAACAGAAATGCCCCCGAGACGTTACTGGTGGTGTCTGGAATTCGTAGCTGAAACTCCTTAATTAATTACTTAACTTCATTGTATAATGAATCAAAACCAAGGACCCCAGTCCTACATCGACGTTCAACGTCACAGATACAATCAAATATGTAAATGTTAGATTGAATTAAAAAATATCATCGACGATTATACAGTAAAAGTAAAAAATATCGCAGACGTATGGTTGTCATTGATATAATTGTTTACTCAGTTTCTGCTATTATTGCTGGAGTAGGATTATTATTATCAACAATAACAATGACGGCGCCTGCAGTTGTAACAATTATCGTTTCAACTTCAACGACTATCGCAGGCATTCTCAGTGTTATCGCTAAGAAGATATCTGCAGGTACAAATACTAATTTACACGAGTGTATAATAAAATTACATACAGCAACAACGGCGTATTCTAAATTAACTTCATATATTTCCTTGTACCTCAGTGATGGTAAAATATCTGATGAGGAGTTCGCAACGATAATGAAAACATACGATGAAGCATTCAGAATCGCTAGCGATTTTGGTGACAAAGTCACTCACAACAGCCAAGGCGACAAAATGGAGAATTAAATAATAACAATGATAATAATGATGACTGAGTCCTCGACAGCGTCGAGAGAATTACTTCAACAGATCGTCACTAATACAGCACCGTCAAAAACTACTATGATATCATTAAGTCCGAGCAATCCTGATTTTAGCGTTAGCCCTAGCACAATTACGAGTTTATTATAGCTGGCCAAATATTAGATCAAGGCCATTTGGTGGACTACAACCAAATAATTCATTAGTATTCGCAAATAAGAATAAGCCTGATGGAACTCTTGACTGGCAAGTAGTTAGCATTCCAACGGGCAGTTATCAAATAGAAAAAATCAATGATGAATTCCAGCGTAGAATTAAATCTATTACAGGAAAAGAATCAAAAATAGCAATTACTGCCTACGAACCAACATTATCAGCAGCGATTGAAATAAATTCTCCTGATTATTCTGTAGATATTTATCAAAGTTCGATTATATCTGTGTTAGGATGGCCAGATAATCCACCAGTTTATCAAGGACCACCTGAACCACAACGATCTGATTTCGTTACAGATAAAAGAATATTTATAAAACTTCCAGAATATCGAAAAAATGATTATCCATGGGTAAGAGAAGAAAGAGTTATTAATTAAATTGAAACCTATTTTACAAAAACCATTTATGGTAAAAAAAATAGAATAGTAATACTTGACGTTGAATTAATTAATTCATACGCTAATCCGATTAAATCTGAGCATGAACGTGTATTTAATAATCTACGAAATTTATTTTCAAGCATTAACATTTCCTACAACGATGATTTAAACATCAGATAATTGAAACAATACAACATTTGAATCAAGTTGCTTCAGACTTAGAATTTATGAATAATGTTATTGTTAACAGAGAAAAACATTTAACAAATCCATCAACAGATAAATACGTATTAGGTCATATAGTTAATGAAGACGACCCAATTCAGCGTGTTACACTTAAACGTTTAGTTAAAACAATATTTCTTAAACATTATGGAATTACAGAAGAACAATTACCAACATTTGTAATTCCGGGATTTAACTCTGAAGAGCTAAAGAAATCAGTTAATGATCTTATTGATGAACATTTTAAGAGAATATGCGATTCATGGAGAAAATTAATCCCGACACCAACCATTCTTAAATATAATAATAATCCGTATGGTGAAGGCCGTCATATTTCTCCTGGTATTGTTAATATAACATCAACGATCGCAGTCAATCTAGTATGTGACGTAATTGATGGTAGCTACCAAGTAGATCTTGAAAAATCCACTCAAGCTCAACAAGGATATATATTATATTCATTCAGTCCTCAAGCACCCCTGGGTGGTTAATTGTATCTGAGCCAATTAATCCAGTTTATCTACGTGTACATAATCCGCTATTATCAAGGATAAATTTCAAGCTTACTGACCAGGCTGGACATATTCTTGATTTAAGACAAGAATTATTGAATATTAATCTATATGTACGCTCATAGAACGTTATCGTAGAGCGTCTGAATAAATTATAAAAATAATCTGATTCTGAAATAATATATTTATTTATTTTTACTGATTTTTCATAATCTGATGGGTAAATACCCCATCAAACTTTTAAATTTTGTTAGATTTTTCATTTGGTCGTGTAAATACGCCGTCAAATTAATACATTTTGCTAGATTTCTTCAATCTGATGGGTTAAACAGTACTCAAAATCATTAAAATCTGAATATATAATCAATTCCTATGTTGAGGCAATTATACATATAATAAGCGAGATAACTCTGTACTCTCTGTATAGTAAATTAAGCAATTATCCCCCCCCGCCGCTACGTCAGTTCATAAGACCACGAAGATATCTTGTTTTCTTTAATTATTTAACGATTTATTTGTTATCCGTTAGCAATTAGCTGTCACTGGAGCAGTAATTTGTAATAGAAAAGGATATTTATGCATCTTTTGACTCTGATGACTTTAAATCACGTCGGTTTATGCAAGTGCGTAATTACAAAACAGAGTTATTTTTAGCTCTCATAAACACACCTGTATACATGTATTTTAACTTAACGAACGGATAACCTATACAGAAAATGTAATGTGCGATTATTTTATGAATTGCGTTTGGAAATTGAAGTAAATCTACGCTACAGTTCTACAATAATTGTGATTTTATTCAGTATACTGGTCGTACGTAATTTGCCTGCTTATTCAGTGTTGGGTTAACTATATAATCACTTTAAAACGTCTATATGTATGAATCGGAAAAATGGCTCAGTGTTATATCGTTGGACTATGATACTGACGGCCGTGGTTCGATTCCTGTGGCTGACGAATGTCGACAGTATTCGGAACGATGCCATATTATATATAAGATTGGGGAGCGAAGCACAGCTCCAACAAATTCAATACCCCCTCATCACGTTAAACAACGTGGTGAGTGCCTTTTGCACTTACCCCGGGGTTTGATTGGGGGGGGGGTTATTGAATTCACAATGCCTAGACAGTCCTCTGAATCTCTAAAGTTTCGTTTCGTTTAGTGATTCGCTGGGGGATGTGTCTATGCAAAAGCTCCCTAAAATAATCAGTAGCATGCCTGAGCTCTCTACCTCATTGAAGAACCCCATAAAGAAACATTCAGAAAGAATGCTAGCCAATAGAAACAGGACATGGGGTGCCAATAACGGTCATAACATAGACATCATCATGCAAAGGACCCCATGAAAGGCACAAAGGCTATCAAGGGGCCCAGTGACGGGTAACCGCTTGGGATGCTACTGATTATTTTTTATATTTTTAATAATAATAATTATATAACATAATAATAATAATATGACATAATAATATTAATAATAATAATAATAATAATAATAATAATAATAATATACAAAGACCAAGTCAGTCAGTCAACCTAACATATATATACATAACCAAGTCAACCCAAAAGACCAAGTCAACTTTAAAAACTTGAAAGGTCAAAGTTCAAGGTCAAGGGTCAAAGGTCAAGATCAAAAGTCAAATTTAAAACTTGAATGTCAATTATTTTTTATTTTAAATAAATAAATATGTATATAATGAACCACGAAAACATTAATGATATTATTTGTGCTATTGAAAAATTAAAACATGACGGAATAAAGATATCTGATAATCTTGATCCTCAAAAAATTATGTGCGATTTTGAATTATTACAACAACGAAAATTCGAGAATAAATACACATTACCTTCCAATTATAGATTCTTAAAATTAATTTATCAATCTATGTTAGAATCCTTCTCAATGGTAAACGACACACAGGTAAAGCTATTTGCACCTCTTGCACGTTCAATCGAAAAGATTAGATCCGAATTGTCTCACGAGTACGAAAGAAAAAAGATTGTGGACAATCGTGTAATGCAATTGAGAAAGATTATATTATTTGATTCTGTCAAAAGTGAAAGTGACGCTGAGAGCAGCGACAGTGAAGGTGGACCCCTGATAGTCAGGGACTGTGGTGATTGCTAAACAAAACCCTTGGCAAAATTGACAGAGTCGAACTATACAGTAAAAGGAAAATATTTATTTATTCTGTTTTTTTATTATTTTAAGTTAGGACGACGGAGTTATCTGACATATTCAAATATTATCAGCTGATTATATTTTATTGAAAATGTAGATTTTTGTATATGATCAGCTACATGTTTTACTGAAGCAGGGCTGATACCAAAATATCTGGCAGCTGCGTTTATTGATGGAAAAGGTATTTCTTGGCCTGTTTCTGTATTTATGGATTTAATAGCTCTCTTTTTAAATACTTTACACCTTCTTGTATTTCCTGCCTTACAATTCTGACTTTGTGTAACAATTCGTAAATTATTTAAAGAGTTATCAAGTTTATTACCATTGATGTGATCAATTACAAATCCGTTTTTAATCAATCCAAAATAACACTCGTAGATGAATTTATGGGATAAATAATCGTTTTTCCCAGCACGGAATTTGAGATAACCAACATTATTAACACCACCGACTGGTTTTTTTCAATCTGCAGTTTCTGATTACACCATCTCAGGATGCTTCATAATTTTTAATGATTGGATGTGCTACAAATTCGTTTTGCTCCATCTATATAATAATATTATTTGTTTAAATCATTGTTTTGAAATCTGGCCAGATAATCTTCTACGGTTTTTATAGGAGATTTACCTGACAATGTCAAAGTATTATTTTTTTTTGTCATAATATCGTTTTAATTCTCTGTATTTTTACCGCCGCATTTTACACATAACTGAGTTTTTCCTCTGACTCCAACACCACATTGCACACACGGTTTTGGTCCTAGACTACCATTTTTAACGCTTTGCATATGGTAGCAGCAGAATTCATTCACGCATTCTCTGTTACAAGGAGAAGTATATCCGATTTTGAGCCAAATACATCGATTCTTTGTTTGAATCATTATATATATATACTAAAGTTCAATTTAAAAAAAATCATGTACATATCATAGTTTATTCAGATGGTGCGGAGATACATGGACTCCTGAGCGAATGGGTGAGAAATATATACCCAAGTATATTGTCTGGGACGGGATAGACACGGTGTCGTTAGAAATATTAAAAACATTTCTTGATTGGTTATTGACAAAGAATACTGCTGTAATAATGTGTGGTGATCATGGTCAACCACCACCCTTTATTGGACAGTCACCACATGAATGGCTGAAAAATAATGTAGATTATTATGAAGAAATAAATGATGACCATAGAGCTATTGATGAACCGCTGAAAGAATTTAAAAGGTTAATCAGACTACAACCAGATAAAATACAATGTGAGATAGTGCGTAAAGTAATTCCAGAAACTACAATGAATGATTTTTTTGAATTTATGGAGACCTGCTGATGTGATAGTCGCAAGTAGAAAGATAATTCGTGATGAACTACAGGAGAAATTATTTCTGTTACATAAAGAAACGTTTTCAGATCTACCTGTACCATTATGTTATCGCCCAGCAGATACTCGACGACAGAATATTGAAGTTGAAATTCCTGGTGGTGGGATACAAAATCTTGTCTTGAATGATATTGTTTTGGTTGCTGTTGATGTTGTTGAGAATGCGCTGAGTATAGATAAATCTCCGTGCCGTTAGGATACGCTATAACGATTCACTCATCACAGGGATTAACTATTTCTGATACAAATATCTGGATTGTAGATGATCGGATCGAATGGTCAAATTTAGTCTATCTTGCAGTATCTCGAGTCAGAAGAATATATCAGCTACATAGGGTTATTATGAATTTTACAGAAAATAATGATCAAACTGTTAGCAATGACGTAATAAGAAAAAAACTATCTGGTTATGAGCAATGTGACAAAAAAAATAAAAAAAAAAATAAGCGTGACTTTGATATTGATACTGAATTTATTATAACACTAAAACAACGACAGAATAATCATTGTGCAAGCTGTAACTGTAATATGTTATGGCAATATTCGAATAATAATCCAAGACAATTTACCGTAGACAGAATTAATAGTGATCTTGGTCAGACACGTGATAATGTGATGCTGGCCTGTCTTGAATGTAATCGACGTCCGGGCGCTGGACACCCTGATGCTAGCTTACATAAGTGAAGGTGGTGGTAATTGTGTGTCTTTAGGAATTACTTGTAATTGTTCACGTACAAATCCACGTTGAGGAGCCGTCGAATCTAGTCTGTAGATTACAGGTCTACCTGTGGATCTTACCACGCTAGAAATTGTATGTGTAGTCACACTCCAGATAGGATCAGTTGCTCTTTTTTTACCACCTTCAAGTTCACCAGGTTCATATAAATATCTTACAGTTACATTACCTAATACTGGTTGAGAGGAAGATTCACGTCGGTGTATTGGTATATATTTTTTTGTGATAGCATTAGAAGGTTTCATGGAAGTTGCACGAGTAATTTCATTATTTAACGCAACTATCACACTTGGTAACCTTGCAACCCATTCACGAGATCTCTCCCCGGACTTAAAGTCAGTGGATATTTCCCTTGCATATTGATATCCAAATAACCGCTCAGCAAGTGTTCGATTAAATCGTTCAACGATTGCCTGATCACGATGAATTTCAGTGTGTCCTCGTCTGATTTTAACGTTATGTTTTTTCATCAACGATAACACCGCACCAAGAAATTCTTTGCCAGGATCAACTTGTAATAATTGTGGCCATCGTAGACCACCACGTTGATAAATTCGCTCAAACGCAGATGCAACTTCAGATGCTGTCTTTGCTGATAATGGTTCCGCTTCTTTATATCTACTTGCAACGTCAACGACAGTCAATGCGTATTTGTATATGCGTGATTGACGTCTACCAATTTTAATAGTATCGTGTGGTAAAAATAAAATATCTGCTTCATGAACTTCATTAGGGGTGCTGACATCAAAATGTGCTTACTGAATTTTTTTAGGTGGTGGTAGATAAATTTGCCATATTGCCTGTCGTGCTAACCACGCTGCAGCAACAGAACGTGAGACTTTTGCTGCTTCAGCAAGTTTAGTAATCGCTGCTCTGCCTCTCCAATATCCTCTTGGGCTATAATAAATGGATTCCATTGTAATAGTTATATAATTAATTACCAGCCCCTAACATTATTTTACCTTCAATGGCAGTTTTTATTAGGAAGCTAGCAAGTTTTTCTCAGAGAGATTTGTTAGGTATGGAATTTAATGCATGAATCAATTTCACATCTGCGAGATGTCGTTGTTGTAAGTTTTTACTTTTATGCGCAACATCATGAACATGACACGCTTGCTCAATCTTATTTATTGCATACTCTCCAAGTCTTGTCTGATCTTGATCATCAAGTCGGATATCAAGTCGAGTTCCAGGACCACAATAATTATATCCTGGTAAGTGTTTTTCTCCCGGATATTTAGCCCATGGAACTCCTGGTAATTTCCCTAATGAAGCAGCGATATCTCCACCGTTGACTGACAAGTCAAGAAGAATAAATGTATATTTTTTTGTACCACATTTTACACATTTGCCTGTAATTGCACGTCTTTAATTTTTTGTTGTTATTGTTGGTAATCCAGTGGTATGGGTAGGTGCTCTGCATCGAACGCAATATAAACTCATGTTATTTATTATATGGATATAATTGACTTTTCTGCGACACAAAAACAAGAACCAGTAAAGCACCATCCAGCACTACCGAATTCTATTAGAATGATTATAATAGGCCCATCTGGATCAGGCAAAACACAATTATTGCTTAATCTGATAATGAGATGGCTCAAGTGGGATAAATTATATTTGGTAGCACCATCAATAGATGATCAACGGTGTTATGAAGCACTTAAAGATTTTAATGAAAATGCAAAATTGCTGAATGAAGACGGCAATGATGTTGTTGATTTTATTACAGATATTGATGAAGCCCCATCTGTAGGTGACCTAGATGGATTTATTAATAACCTCGTAGTATATGACGATATTATGTTAGATAAACAATCAAATCCAGCTCGGATATTTTCTCGAGGTAGACATAAAAATACTGACGGGATCATTTTTTCTCAGCGATATACACAAATACCTAAAGTGATCAGAGACAACTGTAATATTTTAGTCGTGTTTAATGGAGTAGATAATTATACCTTACAAAATATTTATTATGATTGGTGTTCAGGGGATATGGACATGATCAAGTTTAAAAACTTCTTTTCAAAAGCACAAGCTGTTCCGTTCGGATTTATAACAATAAATCTACATGACCCAAGATCTAGATATCGTATAGGTCTTGATAAAATCTTTGGTTAATTTACAGCAGCAGAGAGGGTGAACGACAAAAATTGAGTGACCCGGCGAGTAAACGAGTCGTATAAAAATTTGAAAAAAAATACGTCAACGATGGAGTAACAAAAATGAGCTAACCCAAACGATTTATTGTCTGTTCTCAACCGTATGGAAATATGCTCGGTTAGAGGCTTCAGTTTAACATTATTGACCTTGTTTTTTTCAGCCTTTGTAGGAACCTTTATTTTTGTTCACGGACTCGAGTAAAAAGTTATAGGGTTCACCCTCTCTGCTGCTGTATTATAAATGAACACAAGAAGTACAAACGTGACGACAACCCTCCGCTCGATTCGACTTTTCTCACGCGTCTTTTATCGCTTCAGAATCGCAAGAAGACTGTAAAACTACACAACCATTCAAAAGACACACACGTACCAACGCATAACTCTCGGATGTCCATCGCATGAATCCAGTCCGGCAAATTAACCTATATGTTCACCACTACGGTCACAAACCCTTTCTAGCAGAATGCATAAGACGGAATTAGCCCACACTACCAGTTTCTAACCTGCAGTAAATATGCATTAGGCTCTAATAATCATACCGAACTCGGCGCAGAATCTGTATTATCTTTTAAAATTAGGGAAATTTAATAATGCGGACTCAATCGATTAGTTGAATTTGCTCAGAATAATGAATGCATCATGAAAATATTATTTACAGTATTATATTTTTTTCTCTCTCTCTCTATCATTATCATCATCGTCATAATAAAGAGTACATCTCTAATACAAGTATCATATTTTCTTCTTCACTACTATTTTCTGTTATGAAAAAACCTCAGTACAAATAACAGATGATTTTACCAGGAGGCAACCTCTAGAAAGTCGATCAAACACATTTTTAAATCTACCGGGTCCATCATCCGTCTAGGCTTTAATATTTGAAGTGTAATGACGTCATCAACCATTATTTCTACTATCCAAACTTTAACTACATATTTCTGTTCTGGAAATTTATATATAATTATGATATGATATATTCTGAAATAAAAAGCAAGTTAAACATTTAATCTTGTGAAATTACTTTCATGATGTTATTCAGCCCATGGTAGAATGGGCTACTTCCGTCTTATGCATTCTGCTAGAAAAGGTTTGTGACCGTAATGGTGAAAATAAAGGTTAATTCGCCGGACTGGATTCATGCGATGGTCATCCAAGAGTTATGCGTTGGTACGTTACTGACTTTTTAATGGATATGTGTAGTTTTACAGTCTTCTTGCGATTCTGAAGCGATAAAAGACGCGTGAGAAAAGTCGAATCGAGCGGAGGGTTGTCGTCACGCTTGCACTCCTTGTGTTCATTTATAATACCGATAAGGTGATTTCATGTTGTCAGAAATTTCGTCGTACTTTATCGATAAAACGTCAGACTCCTGTGCATAAACGTGAGAGCCTTATAAAATGATTCATCGATGTACATTCATGATCTCAATTCAGCTTCCATTTTTACTTTGTAGTTTAACTTGCTTTGTGGGACTTGTATCAGCTTCAAAATGAATTGTATAGCAGCAACGAATCGGTGGACCAATATAACGGCGATAGACAGGTTTCTATTAAGTGATGTCATAAATATGCCCGTCTGGCTGATTTGGTTGAGCGCCTCGACACAACCTCCGCAGCATACGGTATGGAGATTAGCGCCCAAAAAAACCAAAAACAAACTGATGACGAGCAACACCAATGGCATCAGTGCAGAAATAAAGGTCAGCGGACAGAAGATGGAAAGAGTCACAAGCTTCAAGTACTTGGGATCAATTATCACAGATGAGGGCTCCAAACCAGAACTACTTTGCAGGATTGCCCAGAAAACAGCAGCAATAACAAAGTTGAGACCAATATGGAAAGATACCAACATTGCTTTTGGTTCCAAAATAAGGCTGATGCGCTCGATTGTCATATCCATCTTTCTGTATGCTTGTGAAACATGGACGCTCACATCAGATCCACAAAGAAGGATTCAAACCTTCGAAATGAGATGCTACCGCAAGATCATGGGCATCTCATACATTGACCATGTAACCAACGAAGAAGTCTACAACAGGATCCAACGAGCCATCGGATCATATGAACACCTCTTGACCACTGTAAGAAAGAGCAAACTGAAGTGGTACGGTCATGTCTCAAGATCATCTGGACTGGCAAAAACAATCTTGCAATGCACAGTGCGAGGGTGCAGAAGAAGAGGCAGACAGAAAAAGAGGTGGGAAGACAACATTAAGGAGTGGACAGGTATGGGATTTGGAGATTCCCAAAGGGCAGTAGAGAAAAGGGAAATGTGGAGAGTATTGGTTGTAAAGTCAACTGTGGTGCCCCAACGACCTCTTGGGTTAAGGGATTGTTGTTGTTGTTGTTGTTGATGATGATGATAATGATAATAATAATGATGATGATGATGATGATGATGATGATGATTTATTTCCATTCACACGGTATATTCATTCATGGCGCAAATGAATTTTTCCTTTGAGACACATGCAGCCGGAGGAGTTAGAAAAATGACCGATCTTTGAAACCCAACTCTTCATCTAATTTTGTAAATAATGAATAGCAATCAAAGGTCTGATTTAGTTCTCTTTTTCATGCAAAGTTTATACAAGCTGAAGACTTAATTTTATATGTTCAGCGCATGCCTAGGATTTATTTGCAAAGGTGCGACTTGTGTATCCTGTGTATTTTTCCTGACATGGGGGAGGCCTTTCATATTCAAGTTATTTACGTGAAAAAAAAAATGTTTCGAACAATACCAGTGTTCTATATCCACTCCCTAATATTCTGTGTTGATGACGACCCTCAGAACCTGTACATATTTTTTATTTATTTTAAGAGCTTTAAGATACTCTTGTGTTACAAGTATTCCACAAGCAAATACCTTCTAGTGAGAATTAAGAATCTAATTGAATGAAACTGTAAACAATGCTTAAAAGGAAATTTAAAACAATTGGAAAACAACCGTTAAACAAACTTACATGCACATCTGCTTTATCCGATACACACTGTTGAGGTTGTACTTCAAGATGGATGAAAGGTTTGTCAAACAAGTATTGAGATTTTCGGTTACAGTGCATGCTGCGGAGACACTCCACATCATCACTGTAATGAAAAAGAATTTTACTTGACGAAATCGTAAATAATACATAAATTAATTAAAACGAAATATTTATAATAGGATAAATGGGTTATGTAACTGTCATTTTTGAATTTGTAGCAAATTGTTTTATTATTGTAATTGAAATATGTTTTATTTCAAGAAAGATTGTGTTTTTATGTAAGAATTGCAAAATCCATTGTATTGCATATTTCTTCCTATATTCTAAATCAGCAAATTCATTATTCATAACATTTACACAATGATTGCTTATTCAGCATATTCTTTTCTACTGACTGTATCAGTTAAGTACACATACTTCATTAAAACGACTGTTACAACGACATTTTCTGTATGCAAACCCAGAGAACAGGCATCAGAAAGGTTATGAACTCTGAAGTCAGATGGAAACTGTAAAAGCACAGAGTCAGGCGATTATAAGATGAATGAATCCCCAAAGGGATAACATTTTTTGGTACTGAGTATACTCTCTCAGTCACATATAAGTAGCGATTAGGCTTTGTTTTGCTAGCTCGATTCCGCCGAAAATCATGATGAGAATTTACCTATCTTATAGGTAAGTAACGACGACACTTATTAGTAAGAATTTCTGATCTGTAGAAATGCAACGAATTGAATGTTTTTAGGACATTAGGTCTGATGTATTTTGGTAACGGTTCAATTTTAGCTCGATGTATTTTGAAACATTTTATATTCTTTTCTTGTATATATATATATATATATATATATATATATATGGTATATATATATATATATATATATATATATATATGTGTGTGTGTGTGTGTGTGTGTGTGTGTGTGTGTGTGTGTGTGTGCTTTACATTTCCCTTCAGTTTATTGAATAACATATTGATTATCATTAAGACAAGGGTGTTTATGGTAGTTTTAGTTTTAAAGGATTTTAAGCGGTCAGACATGGTAATGTTAGAAACCAATTCTACATAGTTCACACATCTGATACTTATAAAGATTCTGACCCATAAGACTTGGGGTCTATATTTGTCATCACTGTAAAAACAAGAATTTATACTGTTAATGAACCCTGACTTAGTCTCCATTCTGTAGTTTTGATACACTGTCTCCCTGGTGTAAAACTACCAATCCGTTCTTTGTAAAGGACAGTCGTCTTGAGTCCTAGCTTGGGTGAGCATTAAAAATTGGTTAGGAATCTACTTTGTGTTGGGTGTTATTGTTTGCAACTTTTGTACACGGTAACAAGTTTGGTGGCAGCGGTGGGATAGCAAAGTTGTGGGAAATTTGACAGTAACATTGAAACAGCACAAGTACCAAAGTTTTTTCTGAGTAGTGTAGCTACAAATTACTGTTGGATATACACTGTAACTTTGTGTATGTGGTTCCTGTTAAACCAAGGATAAACATAATAAGGATTAAAATGGCGACCCAAGGTAGCACTATCGATGAGGAAGTAGGAACGATTAGTGAAGAGCACATCATTGCAAGGGATAGAACCAGAAGGAAACAACAAACAAATGTGATGCAATTTACAGATACTGAAGGAGACTTCAGTGATGAAGAAGCAGTTGACATGGATATAGAAGAAGAGCATCCTGTAAGAAAACTAAAGAAAACACAGAGCAAACTAAAAACATCAAAGGACACCAACAAGCAAACTGAACGCGACCGGTTGCAGTTTAGAGAGAGAATGCGCAATAGAAAGACAAAAATTAGACCTTGAAAGGGAGAAGTTGCGAATGGAGCACAATCTTAAACTTAAAAGAGCTGGAGTTATAGATAGAAGAAATGAAACATCAGAAAGACTTAGATAAATATAATCACAGCCTCCCATTCAAAGTCAAACTTCAAACTTACAAGCATCAAGCGAATGAAGATATTCTTACATTTCTCTCGGAATTTGAAACCGTGGCTGATCATGCAAAATGGAGTAAAGAAATTAAAACCCTGCAACTGAGAAAGCTGCTAACGAGAGAGGCAAGAGAGACAGCATAGCAGACAAGAAGAGCTATGTTGAGCTAATAGGTTTGGGAAAAGACCTCATGAATATTTTAGCCAGTTAGTCAGCATAAGAAGGAACGTAAACGAAACATACAGATGTCTGATGGCGCGTATAGTGCAGTATTTAACATTGTTAATTGATAGTCGTGATCCACATAGATGTTAGCAGATGAATACTTCTTGAAGGCTCTCCCGTCATTGCAGCCCCAGTGGATAAGACGCAATAAGGGCAGTGGGTCTGTTGTCGACTCTGCTGAGGACTATGTTTTGGTTATCAATGGCAGTAAGTTTGACCCTAAGCACAGCCGACAACAAGCAAATAACCAAGCACCAAGTTCACCTCAACACAAGAAAACAAGTTTGATAGAAAGATCCTATGGAGACAAAAAGTGCTATTAATGTCACTCTAAGGGTCATGTTTTGCTTGATTGTCCCAGCAGAAATAAACAAAATCAAGCAACCTACTTTGTCCAAAATAACATTGGAGAATGGCAAATAAATGTACCGGGAACAGTGAACAACAAAGAAGTATTGTTTGTTAAAGATACAGGTGCAGACGTGGCCTTGATACGTGATGACCTGGTCGGTAAGACATATATCCTTGAAGTGCAGAGCCTGACACTCTACACTGCCATTGGACAGCCTTTTGAGGCGAAATTAGCCATAGTAGAATTAGACACGCCATACTACAAGGGGCATGTTCAGGTTGGACTGGTACTTGACTTGGCAGCACAGGCACTGCTGGGTATGGACATTCTACGTAGAAAAAAGGACTATGGTAGTAACAAGGAACCAGGCAAGGGCGCGTAAAAAGGGAGGTGAAGAAAGTGAAAGAAAAATAGAAGAATGTGGGGTCCGATCCCATGAATTGGACTACGTGCATCTGGATAGGCTATTTTCGGATAGTGATCACGGTCCTGATGGGGACGAGGATGGCATCCATCGTGAAGATGATGCTGATGACAAGAACCTATCGCTTGATCAGCTGCATAACGTTAATGTGGAATTGATTTCTCTGTATCAAAAGAATGATAGCTCGTTGGCTGGTGTGAGAAAAAAGGCCCTGTCATCTGCAAGTGAAGTAGAAGGTGTGAACAATGCATTTTTCTGGAAGAATGAAATTTAAAAACGAAAGTGGAAGTCATCGGATGGAGAAAACTATGGAATCCAATTTGTTTTGCCAAAGCTGTTACGTCAGGCGGTTTTGGAGTTGGCGTATGATAGCCTGCTTGCTTAATATCTACGAAGGAGAACGAAGGCAAGAGTAACAACTGCATTTTATTGGTCAGGAATGTTTAGGGATATTCAGGGGCACTGTCAGGCCTTTGACATCTGTCAAAAGACAGCAAGGAGAATAGGGAAGAAGAAGGCTCCAGTGGTGTGTCAAACAATTGTGTCTGACCCTTTTGTTAAGATTGCAATGGATGTCGTTGGCCCACTACAGCGCACAAAGGTCGGGAACAAATATATACTAACCATCGTTGATGAAACTACCCTGTATCCAGAAGCAATTCCGTTGAAGGACATTGATGCCAAAAAGGTGGCAAATGCTTTAATTGGCCTATTTAGTCTGGTTGGTATACATAAGATTATCGATATAGACCAAGGGACCAGCTTCACCAGTACTCTTCTAAAAGAACTCTACAACATGTAAAACATCAAGGGTATAACAACCTCTCCTTACAGGCCACAATCTAATGAAAAGGTCGAAAGTTTTAATGGCACACTTAAAGCTGGCTTGAAAAATCTGTATTTTACGAACGGTGAAGAGTGAGATGTGATGATGCCTTACGCACTGTTTTGCTATAGGGAAGTACCACATGAAGCAATTGGGTTTTCGCCATTTGAACCGCTGTATGGTTGGCCATTAAGAGGATCGATGGAGATTTTTAAGGATCTATTCACCGGTGTTAGTGAGACACAGAACTCAGTTGTAAAATACGTGCTTTTGATTCGTCAGCGACTGGCTGATGTAAGTAAGTTAGTGAAAGAAAGCCTGACAGAGTGTCACAAGAAAGTTAAATCATGAGAATTTAGGCAGGGAGATGAAGTTCTGGTTTTGCTATCATCCGATGCATCGAAGATGAAAGCTCACTGGAAGGGACCTTATAATGTCATTCGTAAAGTCAGTAACGTTAATTACAAGATTAACATTGGTGGTAGGCTAGGAAATGTAACCTACCAAGTACAAGAGAGCTGTACTGTTATCAGCAACTGTGTACGATGAATTTGATGTAGGAGGATGGATTGACTTCCCACTGGTCGCTATTCAGAGTTTGGACAACTTCAGTCTGAACTGCGGACTGACGAAAGAACAGCGAAAATAGGTGAGAAAATTATGTTCTGAGTTTGAAGACGTGCTAACGTCAAAACCAGGCAAGACCAACATGGTTACTCACAACATTCGAACAATAGACATTCCGATCACGCAGAAACCCTATCGTATTCCCCATGCAAAAAAGGCTGAAGCCAGAGCTATACTAGACGAAATGTTACAGCAAGAATTGATAAGACCATCTACAAGCCCATGGAGTTCACCAATTATACTTGTTCAAAACAAAGATGGAAGTCTGCGACTTTGTGTTGATTATAGAAAATTGAGCAACATCACACTATTTGATGCCTATCCTAGACCAAGGACAGAAGAACTTTTTGAGAAGTTTGGAAATGAAAAATATATTAGCAAACTCGACATGACCCAAGGTCACTGTCAGGTACCTCTGTCTAAAGAAGCGCAGAAAAATCTGCATTTGTGACACCCTTTGGACTTTATAAATTTTATAAATTTACTGTTATGCCTTTCGGGATGAAAACTTCACATGCATTGAAGCTGTTATGAGGCAGTACGATGAGAATAAGGACGAACATCCTATAGTGTATCTTAGCCGCAAACTATTGCCCACGGAGGAGAATTATTCTACACTTGAGAAAGAATGCCTTGCGATAGTATGGGCGATCAAATCTCTTCAGTACTACTTGTGCGGTGCTCCATTCACTGTCGAAACTGACCATAACCCGCTAACCTGGCTAAGCCAAAACAAAGGAACCCTCCCCCCCCCCCCGGAAAAAAATAAAAAAAACAACGGTTGCTGAGATGGTTCCTGTGCTTGCAACCATACGAGTCTACGAACAAACGCCATCGGGGAATACAGAATGCAAATGCTGATGGATTGTCACGTGCCGAAGTCTAAGACTGTGTTTTAGTGTTCATTCTTATTGGAATTATCCAACTTAAGACCCATGTGTGTACTATATCTTGTGTACTAATTAAGTACTTCTGTAATGCATATCAGTTTGATTTTAAGTGAATCTAAAATGTCTGTTTTTAGATGTGCAAAATGTTGTATTCGGAATATGAAAATATTTAGCGAGTCGCTGAATGTTTGCACTGTATATTATTTAATAGAACTCTATTTCCATAATTATATGATATTGGTAAGCTTGGAAGAATATGATTATTTCGTTATGTCATTTATATATCTAAAATGTAAAATTTATGTACATTTATTTCTATATCTAGAATGTGATTTCTCATATTAATAGTTTCAATAAAGTTCGATTCCCTCAGACGTCACGAGAGTTCACCTTTCTTTCAGTGATTCCGTACTTATCTGTCTGTTCTCCAATGATGTACACAATATCTTGAACTCTCTCTAAGCATGTGTGACAGACACCAATGAATCAAAACATTTCATAACAAGAATTGGGGGCAAAAGTCGTTTGATAACAAGTTATGAGAAAAATCTTATCATAACATTACGACCGCTTTGGGACACACAAGTACATCCGAATGTTTGGCTCGCTTGAACGGGCCTAAGGTCAACTGTTGTGTAACACCAGCTTTGAAATTACGCCACATATGAATGTCGCAGAGAGGAAACAGATACAGTAAATAAGTTGGGTTTTTTTTGTTTGTTTTGTTTTGTGTTTAACGTCAGTTTTCACCAGATGATAGGTTATACTTGGTGATTAAGATTGTGAAAGCGGATGGAATTATCCCGGTGGTGGGAATTAAACCTAAATAGCCTACCCAACTCTTGCCTGTGTTAATGATTCCAATCTGCTGTATGTGTGCATGGTTAGTGTTTAACTTACCCGTCTTTTACTGGTGTAACATTATACATGTGTAACTGTCCAATTAGAACCCTCTGTGCATGAGTCATAGTTCCACTGGTACTAACTACAGGCGTCTGCCTCTTTGATACCACTCTGTGTTAAGACCTCACAGTAGTCACTTGTATATATTAAAGTTATTGATGGTTAGAACACGGCGTCTCGTCTTATGTTTTAACGCAATAACACAACATGGTGTCAGATGTGAGATCATAATTGGAATAGCACAGGGATCGTAAATGGATATTTTGAAACAATAACTTTACAATCCACGTAAGATTTTGCACGAATTTAGAACCTTAAAAACGTTGAAAATTCTGCATACGAACTTAATACCTTCGAAATGGATCTTTCCGACGTGCCAACCCCTACCATGGACTGGGACAACTCCAACCCTACCACACCGTGGGCTAAATTCCAACAACACTGAAATAATATTTACCAGACCGATGAGTACCTACAGGAAGCATAGGTTGAAGTCGTAAATAAAGGTTTTGGTTTAGACAGTATTCACCGATACAACCAATATCAAAAACATTCTATGAATTAAGTGACATGCGCAAACAATGCTAACAACAAATGTCATGAATATGTATATAAAACAAATTTATTTTTAGCAATTAGAAAAGGTACTGTTACTTACCTAAACAGACAAATAAAGAACTAAAGCTCATGGTCGTCATCTCAAAAAATCACGCAGCTCCTAAATTCGGTATTGGTGGCACATGTATAATACTCTTTACTATATATTACCTTCGCACTATTCATGTTATTATCGGTTACTGATAACCGTGTATGCAGTGAATGTGAACATTCTATCACCGCAAACTTAATCTCAAACATTCTTCTCGAAGTGTAAACATTTCATACACATGTACTAATCGGTCAGTAATGATGGACCTTGCTTCTACCTTCGATACCAACATTTATTAGATTTAATCTCACGTGTTTGATCTGGCGTTCGATGTTCAGTCTGTGTTTCAGTGAAGCACACCTAACATTTCCATATCGCATACCCAACCTTGAACTACTTTTACAACTTGAAATATTCAATAATTGTCTACTTATAAGACACGTGAATGGTTCATCATTATACATTTGAAACTAATGTTTGAAGACTGGTTTTCAGATGAAGCTGGTGTGCAAAGTGACACAAAATTACATGGATGAAGAAATCATGTTCTTTGTTGTTGAAATCTTGTCCTGAAAGTTCGAAAATTCTAGACACAGTAGGAAACACTAAAGGAGTTATGTCAAGATTCAATTCATGGTTAGAAATATCCCCTCCACATTTTACCTCCTGTTTAATTATATACTTGTTCTGGTGCGTACCTGACTACTGTAATAAAACGGGGATCGTTTTGTACTATAAATCAGATAATATTAACAGTTACAACACGGCCATAGACAGACTGAGGGAAATAACAACGGCTCATCATTTGATTACTCATTGCCACAAAGTGCTCGGTGTAAAGACAAACAAACGATTCTATCCGTAGCAAAAATAGAGTTACAAAATTATGTGAAATTTATTTAGCCATTCTCTCACTGACAGAACAAATTTCATAATAGGATCGAGTAACAGGTCGAACTCAGATTGCCAGCATGACATAATCACCTAGTGCTTTTGGTCAATCCCAAATCATTGTTGGCGATCTGTCGGTGTTCAAGTGTTTCTTTTCTACCTCTCTATCCGCAACGGGTTATCAGATTCTTGTTTACGGGCTGTTCTCTTACTGTGCCGTCTGGTGTTTGTGTTTGTAGAACTAGTAGTAAGGGAAAAGGAGACTTCTAGCCCAAAGACCTTTTCCAACCCTCCAAACAAATATAAATTACCATCTCGGAGACCTATCCCAGAACGACTTTCATTTTTTAGCTAGGAGACTTCTAGCCCAAATATAATCCAAGACCTCTTCCAACCCTCCAAACAAATATAATCCAAGACCTATAGCTATTTGTCACTGTCAAATTTCATACCCAAGTGCAAATGTATCTATTCCATTTTCGCAATAACGTTTGTCATCAAAATTGCTCAATCCACGTTTGATAATAACATCTGTTTCGAGTTTATGATGATTTGTTCGAATAGCCATTGCGCTTATAAAAGTAACGCCGCCGTCAAGTGCGTACTTGTAATCATCAAATTTCATAAACTTTTTAACAAAATCGCGAGGCAGACCTTTTGCTTTTTTGTTATTTTATTATTGTCTAGCAATACAGCGTACATTTTACTGCGTAATCCAATAAAGTATTTGCTGATACTCGAGTTCATTTCATCTTTGAACTTACCAATAACTTTTTTATTTGTGTCATCATGAAATTTACTGTCACGAGGGTAATCGGAAAGATCAAACAGATGTCGATTATCGTATATATCCTGATAGACGTCCTCACATTCAATTTCATACACGAGCGAGTCGGTATCAGTAAACAATAGTCTACTGGACGGCCACTGATTTTTAACAAAATTATAACGAAAATCGCACATGAGCCACTTCGATAAATCTAACACAGAAGCTCCAACGTAAATCGGCTTGTTTAGTTTCAGATTTGTTTTTCGCCGCTGTATTGCGACAAGATTCTCATTAAAATTTTCATACTGACAAAACCATCGTCTGACACAAGTTTATTTCGGCGGTTGATATCATTAACTAGCTCGATATTTACTCGTTTTCTAATATTTTCCATCGTCTTACCAAAAATGGAATTGTTCATAAGCTTAAAGAAGTTTTTTTTTCAAAATCAGTTTTCGCTACAGCTCTTCTCGAAGTGTTTGAGTTATTATAACCTCTCACCCACGGCGACTGATTAAACTTTAAAACTCTATGAACTTTTCTCAACACAAGACCAGCATCTACTGCTTGTTTTAAAACTTTGTAATGCAAAACATAATTTCGCCTATCGAGTAAATTTGGTACTAGTTTTTTTACCATAGAATTTTTTTTTGGTGATGCTATCGCTTGTTGTTCTTGAGATAACATACTATAATCTATTACCATTGATTCCGCACAGAAAGGATAATCGTTGTGTAAATTATGTAGCGAAATAGGATAATCGAGATCAACCTCAACGAAATATGAAACATTGTCAGGTATCTTTTTTTCTGTCTCCGATAGAAATTGTTCAGATGTAATCCAACGAAATCCACCAAAAGGAATTGGTTCGGCCATAGAATAACCATATAAATTATTACAATCTAGATAAATTATATACTTCGAAGGAAGTTTAGGATTGTACTCTTTCAGGTATTTGTTGTCTGCTTCAGAATATTTCTTTGTTATAACGCTAATACCGCCTCTAATACCTTTTCCGATAAAATTGAACATATCAACGTCAGTCAGTAATTTTAACCTTACTTTACTAAACTTAAACAGAGCGTCCCATGACAACCCGGGAGCAGAATAATACCAACAAGGATCTAGTCCATAATTGCTATAGCTTACTCGACGAAAACTTTCAAAAACATCTGCTAGTAGTAATACATCTGTTTTCAAATGTAAATCATGATAATCACCAAATGTCTTACAATCAAATTCTTTCCAAATATCTTGTGCATATTTGTACTCGTCATCGGTTATATTTTCATTCTTGAGTTGCGAATAAAATTTATCCTTGTCAGGTAAAGACGTTTCATCAAATTTACTCCAATCGTTGAGATACTCGTACGGAAATACTCCTTTTTTAGTCAGTAGATTATATTTATCTCTAAAACAATCTTATCTTGTAGGTTATCAAACTCGCTACAACCTTTTACCAGCTCATCTAACGATGCTGTCATAAACTGAAGGCTGTCAATAAAACACAACTTACCTAGCGTAACCGACATATACTTTTCAAAATTTTTTGGAATACATTTAATCACATTATCGAGTTTTAAACGCGATTTTATTTCAGGATCACCAAAAGCTTCTACGATAATATGGCTATCATATCCTCGGAAGTTGTGAAGAACAACCGGAATAAAATTGGGAGCGTGAAATTTTAAATTACGCTTATCATGAGCCGCTCCACGATATTGCCCGGTCAAATGGCAATGGTCACGTACTTTTTTATTATCAGAAACGTTAAAAGATTTTTCACAAATATGACAAAATTCCGCTTGCTCGTGATAGGATTCTTGTTGAGATGTCAGTTTTATCATTGGAGTTATTCTTTCTAAACGATTAAATATATCATCAACTTCGCTAATTAACTGCTTGAGAAACCAAACAGCTGGATTTTCACCACGATATAATTTGATTGGTTTGGATAAATTCGAATCAGCACAGCAAACTATCTTGTACTACACTCCACATGGAACATGATTTTGAGTTATTCTTGTACTCGATTGGTCAGGATTATTTTCTACGCCAAGTACAGGCTGAAGTAAACACTCGAAATCAGCATATATAACGAAAGGAATTTTTAGTTTGTGATTATGATTGACAAACTGTAATAAACTCTTTCTTTTGGACGGCATTGTTATTCGTTGTACGTCACTACAGTACTGCAAATGCTTTTGTAATGTTTCATTGTCTGTACAACCGTGCAAGCAGCGATAACAGAAGAACTTTTTATTGTTTTGTTTACTATACTGTCTGCCAACGAGTCCATTAAAGTTTTTAATCCAAACGTAATGATTCTTATAAAACAGCAAGTTTATTGTCGATTGTGAAGCTTTATCTGAAATATATCTTGAATAGACGTTTTATTTTTCATCTAGACCAAATACGTTAACTGAAATATTATTATTTTGCTTTTCAAACTTTGGTATTTGTTTTTCTGCAACTGGAAAGTCAATGCCATTAAAATGTAATTTTGATATGTGACTAAAATACTTGTCAACGCGATCAGCGTGTTTTTTTGCTGGAAATAGCGCAGAAAGAATAACCCACTGAAAACATCTGTTATCGACGTTTTTGACGCTTATGCAGCATTTTTTTTTTTTATTTTTTGTGGTAGGTCAGTATACGAACTACCGCGTAATATGTTATATTTTATTGTGTGAAATATTCTTCTATCTTTTTCCAAATTTCCTGGTGTATTTCATCAGCTAACGATGAAAGATCAGTCCCAAGCAAAACAAGCCTTGATTTTGCGTTAATGTAAGGGTCTGCGATTTCCTTGTCAGTCGATTTTTCCATCGCAAGTAGCTTTGAAAATATAACGTGATATTGCACTAATATTCTCAGACCCTTATGTTTTTCAAGTTCACGTTTTACAGTTGGCTCTAGCAAATGATAGAGATTTGTTGCAGTGCAATTTACCAGTACGGCTTGTTTATCAAACCGATAACTGTTGTCAAATCCTCTAAAGCAGTCGCTATTTTTTCAGGTTCTCCCATAAGACTCTTCTTGGCTATATCGCGTAATTTCAGCATTGTTATATAATAGTGTAATATCATATCTCTAATTGATAACTCACCGCACGCCAGTTGAAAAATCAATTAGAGATATAAAATGCTTAAAGAAATAATGACACAAAATCTGACAAGCGCAAACGAGCAAGAGTATTATTACGTTCACCCCAAGTACAACTTGTACGCTGGTAATATGTTAGGGTCGGTGATACATATTAAATACGGGCAACCGATTGGCGGAGCAACGCCAGCAGGTCACAAGATTAGCGTTAAAGGTGATAATGCTGAGAGAACGGAAATATTAAAGAAAGATTTTATTTACACTTTGTTCTGTGACGAAATTCCATAAGGACAACGTGTATATCATGTCAACGGCGTGTTCACTGATGACAATATTGAAAACTTATCTTTACAAAGTGAGTTTCAGCCGCATCCGGTATTTGATTTATACGAGGCAAATGATAAGGGAATTATTCGAAGAAGAAAAACTAGAACAGTTGTTGGTTTTATGAATAATATGGGGTATCTCACGGTAACTGTCAGAGGAACACTAACCGATCAAGTTGGTTATCTCAGCCATCGTTTTGTTTACGAGACGTTTAACAGACCTATACCTAATGGTCTGGTTATTAATCACATCAATAGCGTAAAGACTGACAATCGACTGGAAAATTTAGAACAAGTTACCCAGCAGGAAAATATGAGAAAAGGACGAGGTGGTAGTGGTGTTAATTTTAGATGTCCGGTAAAACCCGTTGTTTCATTTAATCTCGAAACAGATGAGGAAATCAAATTTAAATCGATTACAGCTGCGGCAAAACATTTTGATATTAATCCCAGGGCACCAAAATTTGTTGCTGATGGAATAATAAGATCAACTTTTTCAAGCTAACATAATGCTAGGATTATCTTTAGATATATTTGCTAGCTCCTTTTTGGTTAAGCAATGATGAGCAAACGCTATAATATCATCTTTATCAAATTTCAGCGTCATTATTGCGTTTTCGTTAAGTTTATTTTTTTTCTACTGCTGTTAATAATATCCTATCATTTTCGCCTTGCGTAACAATGACGTCAACGGTATAAGCATTATACCCTAACAAACATTTTCTTACTGCTTCGGCTAGTTCGTTATAATTTAATATATTAACTTTTTGGTGATATTTTACCTCAGGAGATTTCATCTCTGTAGTCATCTTATAACAATAAATTAGATAAAAAAAAAAGTATATTATAATATGGATTTAATGAAACGACTTGCTGATATTTACGCCAGCGATTGCGAGCAAGATGCTGTCTCAAGACATTTTACCCACGATTGTATTGCGAATGATAAGTCGGTTGGTTATACAGAGAATGACATTTTATTTAACAACGACGACGAACAAAACGAGATTTTAGGTGTAGTTGATAAAAAAAAATTACAGCAGACCGACAACTGGTTGATATAACGTAAAATATCATATTACCCAAAAAATTTTAAAATTTAATTTTACAGTAGGTGAGAATCAATCGTTTTGGCGGCTGATAAAACCTTCTTTAAACATCAAAATTCCAGACCGACAGAAAAATATAAAATTCGATTTTATATTTATCACGATTTTTAACTTAATGACAATCTCTGACGATCGCAGACAATATCTAATATCGTTATGTAAACCAGTAAAATGTAAATCTATCAAACGTAAGTACGAGGAAATCTACAGAAAGAATATTTCATAATTTGTTTGGTTGGGATCCAACTATTAAATTTATTAATTTATTGCTATACCCGCGCCACTTAACTAAATGAGGTATCTTTAAACCCCATCATATTTGTGGCCACTGATCTAGAATAATCATCGCTAAACGAGACAATATTAAGTTTTGTACTTGCTATAGGCAAGTGCATTGAAATATCTTCTACGGTTTGACTAGCCAGTTCATATGGTGCACTTTTAAACAAGCTCCAAACGTTATTGACAAGCGCAATTTCTGCACCAGCTGAAATATCACCACCTATCGCAGTTAATATTTGGCCACGCACCTCTAACACTGCCTTATGCGGTAGTAGAAACACGTCCTCGTCTCTTGTGTTAAAAATTCTGACACCAATTTTATTTGGTTCGTTTGAGTTTTCATCGAGATACTCAACGTATTCGAATTCTGTTACAACGTCGTCAGTATCGTATTCTTCAGCAAGATCGAGATAATTTTTAGCTGACATTATTTTATAATCGCTACACAAAATTAAAAAGCAGCAGGAGTCATCAGCGCTGTTTTCTTTACAAGTTTATATACTATTTCTTCACCACGCGGTGATAATAACTTTTTTGTTGTAGCTCGTTTTGTTTCCGCTGTTGGCGCAATATCTGATAGTGCTCGTTTTATTTCCGATGTGGAAACCGGTGGTTTCTCGCCTTTAATCTTATCAGCGATCTTTTGTCCTACTGCAATGCCTGCTGAAGAAACTGCACCCGTCGCAAAAGCTTTACCTGCGTCAAGCGCAATTGGTGCTACTTTACGCGCAATTCCTGGTAAATTCTCAGCAATTGTTGTAAATATGTTTCCAAAAAATCCACCTACGATTTTTCTTCTATAAATTTTTCTTCGTCTCATCTTTGTCTATAAAATGTAGGCTCACAAAATTGACTACGCTATGGTTGATTATACAGTGCGTAGTTGTAAATAATACGTGACAATTTCGTTGTTAAGATCTATTTGTCTACCCGATTGATCTGTTAATTGCATTGTTATACTTGTTATTTGATTTTCAAGATTAATCGGATAATAAATAACTTGACGTGGACTAATTTGCATGAAAGATCCTGGTGGAACGTCTGGCGAAAAACTATATATCGTTTGTCCCCTACTACCCTGGGCTGAGTAAGATCCAGCTGCAATGGAGCAATTTATTAATATTGTGTTTACGTCAGTTATATTTACTAACAGTTCACCATCATACGTCTTGGTTTGACCAGGAGCAGCACCATAAGCTGCATGAGAAAATCCTATTAATGATGCAACGCTCGTTGATGGTGTAAAATCGATTAATATACCATTTTTTAATGTTATACTAGCTCGTAATATGTTATAATTTGATGTTAGCTCAAAATTATCAGCTATACCGCCCGCCTTTGCTATCAGCTCCTTTATCGTCTTATTTAAATCAGTTATGTTGTAGGCTCCTTGTGGAAGTTTTAATATTTTAAACCGCTGATCAGATGGCGTCATAAATGTGAAATTGTCATTTACTCCAGTTTTCACGTTAGCCATAGAATTCCATGCTGTACAGGAAATTAATCCAATCTCATACTGTTTTTCAGGATCAAGTTGTATTGGCGGATTGTAATAAACAGAAACGTTTGCGCTCTTTCCTGTTGTCTGCGACGAATAAAGTAATAATGTGGTTGATGTTAGTGACATTATATTAATATTGTTAGATAAGATCGCTATGTAAAATTTCATACTCGTCCGATGTCAGTAATCCGCTCGATCTAATATGATCTAGTATATCAACGATTTCCTTATCGATCTCTGCGCTTTCATTACCAGTTTCTTTGGATGATATCAACAATATAAGTCGGTCAACTATTTTTGCTTTTGATGCAAACACTTTAACTCCAGATCCAGTGGTTTCCTCTGGTAATGTGTATTCTCGTTTATTTCATACCTATTACATAGTCTTTTAAAATCCCAACCTTTACCATAATCTGCTTCTCTAGTTCTATATTTATTTGCTGTTTTACCTAAAACCCCAGCAATAACTCTATCTCTCATTCTATGCAACACATCACGCATTTCTTCATTTGTGCTAGCTTCTTTAAGCGCTTCTTCAGCTATTGGAAAATCCTCAATTTTACTTATCAAAATTTTCTCCATTTCGTTGTAATTGTCACCACTCCATTCTCGAATGTTGTTAAAATCATCAAGTTCGTTTTTCATCAAATATTTTTAACAAAATTATTTAATTCGTTTTCAGTTATTTTTTCTCTAGCTTTTTTCTATAACGTGTTATCTGATCCTCAATAGGAATCATTTCTATGGTAGCTTCAGTTATTCTTTTTTGTCCCTCAGCTAGTTATTTAGTTTGCTTTGACACATTTTCTATTAATCTCCTTAACTCGGCTGGATTGACAGTCAATCTTGCAATAGCGTGCTGAAGCGCAAGAGGGTTGTTCATTAATATGTCAAATTCAGCCTGTCGTACAGCAGGATCAGCAATGTGTCTTACAAGTTCCTCTGCAATTGTTTTATTTTCATCTTTTGATCTTTCCCCGAGTAAACCTAACAAACCTTTTTCTTGTAATTTTTTAAGCTCGTCTGCTGATAATGTTGATATTTCTGATTGCTTGCCAAGTACTGCTTCAGTAACAGGTTTGAAAAGTTTAGCAGTTTCTTCCTCTGCTTGAACTTGTCCACGCCGAGCTTCTTCCACTTTTTTCTTGAAAGCTGCTCGAGTTTCGATAAATTGTTTTAGTAACTCGATTCTTTGTTGATGTTTGTCCATTTTTTATTTTCAATACACGCTATAAAATTCGCTTATAAAAACATGTCAATACAACAACGAAACATATTAGCGGGATCACGCGCTAGTTTATCAAATAAAAAGAAATTGTATTTATCTTTGGTTGCTTGATGATATAATTCAATAAATTTATCTTTCGTTACATCACCGCATTGCTCGTTTGC
The DNA here is from genome assembly GCA_016617855.1 of Megalonaias nervosa. NCBI lineage: Eukaryota > Metazoa > Mollusca > Bivalvia > Unionida > Unionidae > Megalonaias > Megalonaias nervosa. The sequence continues at coordinate 32,464 of JAECUM010008057.1, read as the reverse complement.
AATATTTCTCACATCAACATTATCTAGTCCGGGAAATAATATAAAACAACCAGTATTTCGCCTGATAAATCTATCGACGGGTAAAAACCTTGGGCAAGATAGACCGAATTACATTTTTTATTACGCGATAATGAAAAATAAGATCTGATCTTGTTCATCTCCTCATTGTTTAGCGGAATATCGTCAAATACAATTATTTTATGCTCGGATGAATCAAGTTCGTTAACTGGAATAAGTTCTTCTGGTTGTTTTATTAAAAATATATCATCGCCAACGTTAAGTTCATCACGAAGTTTATCATTGTACTCGCTTAATAATTCGTATTTATCCTGTTGCGGGTTAATTGTGTAAATATATACCTTATCATAGTTAAAGTTATTGTTGAACAAAAGATTTAATAACAGATTTGTTTTACCTGATCCTGTATGACCAGTAATGAGATAATGACAATCTGGAAGTTCGTTATTATGTTTATGATTAATTAATCGTTCAGTATCAAAATTTAATATCTTCGCCATTGTTGTTATATAATTTTATGTTATATTAAACCGACTAATGTTGACAATTTTATGTAGGACAATAAATAATGACCTATTACACAAAGTTACTATACAAAATTTGGAACATTAGTAGAAGGTTCATCGGCTGTAAGTACAACAATAACAGATGGTAAGGTTGATTTATCAGGTTACCTGAAAAAATCCGGTGACACAATGACAGGAAACTTGTTTATGTCAAATCAACGAGCATTAGGTTTAGAAACAGCATATCCACCAATAAATGTTAATAACTCACAAGCTGCTAGTTATGCACAACTAAAATCTGTTGATGACAATAAGTTGTCGTTGACAGGAGGAACTTTAAGCGGTAATTTAGATATGTCAGAAAAAAAGATTAATAAATTTAGAGACCAGGTATGCACCAGCAAACTTAAATTATACACAAGCGGTAAGTCATTCACAGTTGAGGTATGTGGATGATAACAAACTTGATAAAATCGGTGGAACGGTTATAGGTGATATCAACATGTCAGGAAAAAAAATAATAAATTTGGTGACTCCATATCCGCCAGAAAACTTAAATCAAACACAAACTGCAAGTTATGCGCAGCTAAAATCTGTTGACGATAATAAACTTAACAAAGCCGTCATTTACAATGACAGGTAACCTTACGATGAGTAATAACTCAAAAATTACTGGATTACTAACAACCTTGCCACCAGCTAATGATACTGATGCTGTTAGTTATGCTCAGTTAAAAGAAGAACTTGCCCCATACTTAAAAAAATCTGGTGGACCAATGTCAGGTAATATAAACATGAGAGACAAAAAAATAACTACGACATATGTTCCAGTTAACTATAATGATCTGACAAATAAGGCGTATGTTGATAGTGTATCTAGTGGTGGTACAAAACGAACTAAAAACAATGTTGGATATATTCCAACACTTTATAAAGCAACTGACAATCGAGTTGGGTTTGAGGTAAGTGCATCAGCATATTATCCTGAAAATTATCCTTATTACGCTTTCTCTGATAGACACGAGTGGACAACCAACGGAGAAGTTGAAAACTTTTGGATTAAAATTAAATGTCCCATCGCAGTTGCTATTTGGCAATTTCATTTGCGAGGCCGATTAAACTCCAGTATTGGTCGAATTTATAATTGGCGATTGGAAGGATCAAATGATGATATTAATTGGACAGCATTGTATAGTACAACAGACATTTACATTTCAGCAACACAACATTTTACAATCCCGACAGAAAACACTGTCAACAAGTACTTATATTTTCGAGTTAATGTTTTAGCTGCTGAACATCCATTTCCAGGACTGACAGCATTTCAAATATACACACTCGATGATCAAATTTAATCTAATGCTATAAAATAATGTCAGAACCATCAATTATAACCATCGCGAAAGAATTTTATGATAATATTTTTAACCCTAAAATAGATGTTAGAGCTGTTAATGCAACAGCAAAATTAATCCAAGATCTAAAAAAATCTAGTATCGAATCATTAAACAATACACTATTGCCATATTATGCTACTAATTTTATTCGCGTTATGTATATGCGAGGACCACAACTGAAAAAAGCAATAGAAAACTTTGATATTATAAGCAGATACTGTCATCCTGATGATTGTCTAGAAGAACAAAAACAAGCTGAAATTATATTTAAAAAAATATTGCTTGAGTTTAGTCCGACTAACATAGAATTAATAATTTCAGCAGGCCTGTTACAAGCACGAGTTTATAGTGGAAGAACACTGGAAGAAAGACGAATAAACGAAAATCATGCTCGTCTCAACAAAATAGTGGAAAATAAAAAAAAATGAGAATGAAAAGAAACAGAAATGTATATGAAAGTTTTACAAAACGAGGTATATTTAAACATCTCGGTATGGACTACCATGACAAAGAAACCTTAGTTAAAATCGTTACTATGAAGCCAGACGCAGAGTCAATTATTAAAGTATACGCAAACGCAATTTTGCCAATGATACGTAAAAAAGACCCAGAATTTGATCCGATTATTGTTAACAAGTCTCTAAAGATAATCAAAAGTTTAGACGATGAAATTAGTAATTTTAGTGATGATGAGCGAGAAAAGTTTTTTGAAGAAGTCGATAAAACAAAGTTAGAAGTAAAGTCTGATTCTTATTATGATATAAGTGAAGAAGATGATGTTCCATTCCCATCATTCCAGTACTCTAGACAATTGTCACTACGAAATTATTACAACGAAGTTAAAACAAAGCTCACAAAAAAATATGAGAAAGTGATGTTAAAAGTAGCTTCCGCTGTTGGTCTTCCTACAATTAAACTAGATCAGCTTAAGAAATTAATGTTACAAATTTCATAGTCGCATATGCAATTATCAGACAATATCTTGTTCTCAAAAATTTCACGTTAGGTCAGTTGAGCTTAGTTTTAGGGTATATTGATGAAACAGAAATCGATTACAGTAATTTGGTGAATAAAACAGATTTGTACGAGAGTGAAGTAGGAAATAGTTTTGATTCAAACGCTTGGTTAAAGAAACAATATGTGCTAACAGATGAACAATATAAGGATACTTCGTCAGATGTTTATGACAAATATAGAGAGTTTATAGCTGATCCTAAAAATGATAAATTTCGTGATTTTCTTGATTCAATTGCTGGTGTCAGAACTTTTGTTTTTGTGTAAAAAGTTGTATAATGAAAAAACATATCATCGATTTCAATCACATTTCAGAAGAAATTCCAAAACAAGATGTTGACGCGCTAATGCAATATTACAAATATTATCATAAAAAACTTTGGTGCGTGAAAAAAATGTTACAAATACTATACCAAAATACTTCGAGTAATATCATATTTACCACTGCTAATGACTAGCTCTGGTATAATTTCAAGTGGAGCATCATTAAATCCGTTTTTGTTAATAATATCGGGCGTTGGTGTTTCTCTTGCAACAGCGTGGAAAAAAATTGAACCTCGAATCGCGACTGAAAAAAATGCTTGTAAAACAGCAAGTATCACCTATAAAAAATTACTTGATCAGATACAATCTTATTTACGTGGTATAAAATATGATATGGACGATTTAATAAGCGAGTTTCGTATTATTAACAGTATGTTAACAGATATTCTACCAATGAGAGTCTGCAGGTATGAAAATAATTATCAAAGAAAGTATGATAATGATAGGGTATGAAATTTGACAGTGACAAATAGCTATAGGTCTTGAATTATATTTGTTTGGAGGTTGGAAGAGGTCTTGGATTATATTTGGGCTAGAAGTCTCCTAGCTAAAAAATGAAATTCGTTCTGGGATGGGTCTTCGAGACGGTAATTTATATTTGTTTGGAGGGTTGGAAAGGCCTTTGGGCTAGAAATCTCCTTTTCCCTTACTACTGAACTATTTCTTTTAAATACAAAAGATATCACCCAAACTAAAGACGTCAGTATTTTCCTTCTCCTGCGATCAAGGAATACTCCCACTCTTTTTCGTCAGATATCGTCTATCGAATTCAACAGAAGCAGCAGACTTTTTTCTCACTTAAACACAAAAGACCTATTTTCATAAATAGATGTCTGGTTAGTGGCTTCCACATTCTTAACTGAGTAACATGACATAAATAGACCTCTTTAAATAAACCATCACACTCCGCTGTGGTTATAAATTTACAAGCTGAAAAATGCCACACGTTAACTTGATTCTCGGTTCAAGAGAATTCACAACTTAATTTTTACACACGAATTAACGGACTTCACCCCTTTTCATAACTATGTAACTTTCTTAATTAGTGATTCATTGACACGGATTTGCAGACATAGATATAACAATCCTCAGAATATATGATACAAATCATTTAAGAAATATGGTTCTCATATTCACCCAATTTACATCAGAAGAAATACATGAAATTGTATGATACGTGATTTCTACTATATGTCGAGCCTCTAAACCTGAACTCGTTCATATAACGAAATATTATATGACACTCTTACAAACATGAATCATAAACATGTACTTATTATTTCTTAACTGAAGGAGAACTGAAGTATGATTTTAAAATGAATAAATCCAGGACTAATTACAAACCGACATCAATGAACACATAATATGCAATTGACACTAACCTTGTGCTTTATCCGAGCTCTCGCTTGCTTATCATCAGATAATTCTTTTTGTCCTTCTCTGGATACGGGTCTCTAAAACTTCCAGACCCTCTTGTCCTTTCGACAATTCAACAACGATAAATAGTTGCTATTCCCCGGAGCAAAACTTTCCCTTTCGTAGCTAAACTTGGACTGACTAGCTCAACATGGGAAACTATTTTAACATCCCTGAATTCCGTCTGGGGACACATCGTTGAACTTAGCCATTCAGGATTACTACTTCACCCGCCAAAATCTGCATCACTCGCAACGAAGTCAGAATAATTCCCTATAGTCTGCCTTTATTAATAATTATCGTGGAAAATATCATTGTATGACACCTGTTTCAGATGGACTACAACTTCAAAAAACTCTTCTATGGTTCGTCTCCGTTTTGTCATTTTACCAATATGACCTCGGGTTACTTTATACTCTTCTCTGGTTTGCAACGCTAAACAAGCGACCCATAATTAAAACTCAGTTCATTCCCCAAGCAGATCAGATTAATTATTACAAATTGCCAAGCTCAAGCGATCCTAGCCAATACATCAAACTTAATGTTTTTGTCACAATGACCACGAAAGAAAGCACTTTGACATTGTGCTACAGACGAATTAGTCTACAAAATGTTGCACCATTTTAGCTTAGTAACACAATCTGCACTTATTTTAGATTTAAATTTGCTTCATGAAAGGTTGTTTAATATTAGTGATGATAGGTAGTTATTCATCCAGTTAAGAAACTCTTTCAGTTCTTCTTTCAAGGGGGTCAAAATGAAGAACACATCATCACTAAACTTAACACTGAAAAACTTTATTTGTTGGGTCGTTGCAAATATCCCCATCTCCCATTCATTTACTGAAATGTTGCATAAGATGTAGCAAACATTCTGTCACATAACTATACCTTTATCTTTAACATATGAAAAAGTTTCTGGAGCCAAAGAGTTTAAATAAAAATGTATCCATTGGGCAATACGTTCAATCTCACTCTAGGAAATTGAAACTATGTGCCAGTATTGCGGAACTTCCATTTGTGTAGTCAAGTGTTCCACAAGTTTTATGAATTTTCGGAAGTAGATTAAATTATCTTGGTCTTGAATTATACGAAATCAAGTAGTTGAATTCCCGTTTGTCCAAAACACCGCTTTCACGTGAGTTTCCACATCTGATTTCTAGTGCTTTGTTTGATGATATTCCAAATCATTTCATTTCCTCTGAGTTTTGAATTCCTAAACGCTTTTCAAAATCTTATTAAAAAGTATTTATATTTTCCCGTGTTGATATAAAAGACTTTTCATAGTAAACAGTGCCCTTGCAAGTCGGGAAGCTACTAGCAAGCTTTCTCACACAGAGTCGAGATGGCAGTGATCGATGCAGTCGATAGCCTTAGTTCGTTCGGCCACTATGTTTGATACACCGTCTTGTATTTAATTCATTTCAGGCAATACAGCTTTACTACAGTTAATTCATAAATTTCTTGGAGTCGTATTTTACTGCAGATGCCCTTACTTCTCTTTTTCACAAGGAATACAAATGCTTAAACGAGTCTAAGAAAATTTGTTGTTAACTAACATTATAAATGATGTTGAGCTTGATTAGTTCGGTGCAACATCACAACGTTGGTTTTACACCGCGCTACGTTTACCTTCACAACATAGACTTATTTTAGACAAAGAATGTGTCCGTTGTGTCCATAGTAATTTTGAAAAGTCGTCAGTCTAGTTTTCTAAGATTTCAATAGTTGTGATTAATATTTGTGGTCACGAATTCTAATCTTTGATTGTTCTTGGGTAAATAAGCAAATATATTAAAACTTGTAACTATCAGACTATGCGTAAGGTGTATATGTATATGTATATGTATATATATATATATATATATATATATGTGTGTGTGTGTGTGTGTGTGTGTGTGTGTGTGTGTGTGTGTGTGTTGCTATACTTGCGAGGACCTAAGTTTGAATGCACACCAACATCTCGAGGACTTGACTACATTGTGAGGACTTACACACCAGTCCTCGAAATGATTCATCGGCAAATGGTTGAGAATTATCATATTAGATGAACTACGTGTTATTGTGATAGTCCTCACAAAGTGGGTAATGTCTGACACTGAGTTACACTCCGTGTGTACAGTTCACACAATCTGCAGTCTTCCCTGGACTGTAGACTGGTGTGCAAACGCTTAGCCAATCAGAAGGCGTGTGACTTCTGATTGTTTGTCATCCAATCAGAACATCGCTTCTATGCAGTGTCACTGTAAATTTCGTATACCTATAAATACGACTCAAAAAAATAACTACTAGTATTATTAGTGATTTAAAAAAAAATAATTTTGTAATAATGGCAAACTGGAGATGCCAGCAAAAAGTGCGATATTTTAAGCCCGGTGAGACTGATACAGCGCGGTGTTTTTGGCGCGTGATTGGTGTGTACACGGATTTCATTGCTTCGAGACTTAATGCGCCTGTGACCTAAGTCTTGGAAGACGGTAAGACCTCGATCAAATTGGTAAGAAACAAAAAGATTCTCTATAACTTATAGTTGTTTATTATATTCGTTCAAAACAGCTGTCCGTTCGTTCATTCGTTATGACCGCTCCGGTGGCCTAGTGGTTAGAGCGTCCGCCTCGGATGCGGGAGGTCGTGGGTTCGATCCCCGGCCGAGTCATACCAAAGACTTACAAAAATGGTACTAACAGCTGCCTCGCTAGGCGCTCAGCATTAAGAGGTTAGTGTTAGGACTGGTCGGCCTGGTGTCAGGATAATGTGACTGGGTGGGATATCATGCTACATGTCTGCGGCATGATGCCCCAGTGCTAGACATCACTATAAACTGCCACACTGCAGACATCGTAGCGATATGACTGAAAAATTGTTAAAGCTACGTTAAAAATCCAACACACACACACACACACACACACACACACACACACACACACACATTCGTTATCATCTGTGACAACTTGCTTGTGTCCCGTTCCACCAATGACCTTGATGCACAGGGCCTCGTATCATTGGTTATATTTAACTATCGGTCATACACATAGTATAAAATAATATTACGACTGACAGTTAAATTGTAAGCAACAATACGAGCCCCTGTGCGAAGGTCTTGATTATTATATTTCCATGTCACAAACAATTCACATCGATGTCATAAGAGTGGGTTAACGAAGAAGTGGATCACTTCTCTCTCTCTCTCTCTCTCTCTCTCTCTCTCTCTCTCTCTTCCATTTCCTTTTCAACTTGATTGTTGAGTAAGAAGCAGACAAAAATGAACTTTATAGTACAAGTATATTCCAAAAAGAAAACCAAAAAGAAAAAGAAAATTAAAACAAGTCAAATAGGCAAGGAAAGGAAAATGGAATATCTCTGTGTCAGTATCTGATACACTCGAAAAGTAAATGGTTGGTCCCTTTCAAGCTAGTACAGTTCCCACTCTTGATGATGCAATATATGCCTCAAAAGAAGATAAGGCTCTGCACATGACAGACTCGTTGATAAACAAACTTTTATATCTCTTTCCTTACATGAATAAAGAAATTACACCGCTTGTTAAATCCACGGGAAGGCACATTTGTAGTTGCCATTCATTTCTTTTACTTGATTCGACAATGTAAATATAGGAAGCAGACAACATAGCATTTACCTTCTATGTGCGTACATGTGTAGTCCTGCATATACTCCTTCGCTGAAAATGTACTTATCCAGGAACCAGAAATGACTGACAAGCATGGTGTTCTTTTAAAATGAAAACTTCATTTGAAGTGAAACATGCAGATGATAACTGTGTTAGCGCCTCCCCCACCCCCTGGGCATAATCATGTTTGAAATTATAAATGAATAAATGAACTGATTAAGTCCTGAGCATCATTGATCTCATTTGTGCTTGTGTTTTTTAAATTGGTAGGGGGGTGTGTACAAATAAACGGGGAGGTATATTCAGACTATAGTTTAAGCTCGATTTAGTGGAAATTAATATTGTTACGGAATGGGATGGCCATACCAACACATGATATGTCAGAGCACTTTCACATCAACACATATATTCCTGCTGAAAATTAATTCTCAAGTTTGGAAAACTGCATATTGCTATTTATACCTCTACACTTCACACAAAGCCCTAACAAACTTTATTCTATTAGGACTGTTCCATACATATATACGAATGTCAGCAGCAACTGGCTATGAGTCAGCTGCGAGACTGCAACAATAATTAACAGTCACCATATTGCTTACATCAACATACAGTGTTGACAACAGCTTTCTTGAGCAAATAAGTCTGTTGTAATATTTGTTTCACTGATGTTTTGTTATACTGATACAGAGCTATGGACTTATACAAGTGCTATTCCCTGCTAATTATTAGCACACGGTTAATAGTTAGCCTAGGCTGGAGATCAGAAGACGACACTGTCCTGTGCCATAAATATATGGCTCCCAAACTACCAGAGTTAAGATTTGTCGCACTTCGCACCTTCACACAAGTCTACTACTCCCTGTGCCACCGTTGTAATATATGCTCCAGTATAATACAGTGTATTAGAGTAACAACAGTAGTACATAGGAAACTCAGATTTACAGGGAAATTCCGAGAACAAAACTCACTTTAGCATTCCTAGAGGTTTTCTTATATTTATCATGATTTTGATTGGGGGAGAGATTTTGCCTCGAAAGTAAAATTAATAAAAGTTGGGGAAAATTGTGGTATTAGAATAAAATCATGTACTTGTTAGTAAAAAAATTAGCTTATTAGATTTAGCTTATGACCCTTATTTAAAAAAATTAAAGACCAATGTGCATATGCATCCATTATAACTCATTTCTCGAAAAGTGCAGATAATTGTAGACAAAGACAAAGTTACAGGCGAAGATTTTAATTCAATTTATTATCATTCTTACCTTTATCTTCAAAAGAACTAAATTATATAGGTCAGATTAAGTTAAATATCAAGATTCTGTTAAAGTAATATTGAAAATTTGTTTTTAAAGTAAAATTGCTTTTATCATCATCCAAGATCATAGTACTTTGATAGATAACAAATGTTGTTGTTGTTGTTGTTGTAGGGTTTAAAGCCATTTTTTCAGCACAAGATAGGCTATACATGGCGGCCAGTATAACTGGTGGAGGAAGAACCCTGGAAAACCCTGGGAAGAACCACCGACCCAAGAGAAGCTACTGGCAAGCTTTCTCACGTATCCACATTAGCCGAGTCTGAGATTCGAACCCACACGGTCGGAGGTGAGACGGCAGTGATCCGGAATGATGAGCACTTTACACCACTCAGCCACCCGGGGCCCCTAAAACAAATGTAAAGGATGCCGATACAACTATAAAATCTATCATAAAAGTATTTGTTTCTTGTAAATATGCGCATATTACAGTAACAAAGAAACACCTGAAAAAATCAGTTACAACAGCTCCGCATGGAACTTGAGAATTCATTACAGTATTCTAAACAGTGTTACTGATGTAGGTGTCCACTCTCTGTCACATTGCCATCACATGTTTAGTAGCTGACTGTTTTAGGCAGAGGTTGGTTTGCCTCATCGATATAGTTACTAAGGATTTTGATAATAATAATAATAATAATAATAATAATAATAATAATAATAATAATAATAACAATAATGAGGACTTTGTATACAGCCTAATCTTTGACAACACTTAAAAAACATATATAATGATATGATTACAAAAATAATAACAAACACCACGAAATTAGAAGACAGAAAACATGCTGTAAATATTTAAGGTAAGGAAACATTATTAGGTCTTTAAGTCTGTTCTTGCAGTTGAAATAGGTGAGTTTTAAGAGCTCTCTTGAATGAGATCACTGTGTCTTTGTGTCTAAGTTCATTGGGCAATTCGTTCCACGTTGCTGGGCCCTGGTATGCAAAAGAACGTTGTCCATATGATTTCATTTTCATAGTGGGAATAATGAGAATACGAGTGTCAGAAGAGGAGCGTAAGTATCTTGCTGGTGTGTACACATGGGTGAGGTCGGATAGGTATGTTGGACTGGAGCCCATCAGTGAAACGTAGCACAGAGAACAAATTTTGTGTTTAATTCTGGATCGAATGGATAGCCAGTGTTGAGAATTGAGTTACAATAGTCCAGTCTTGAAAGTACTAAGGAACACACAAGTGTTATAGTGGCATCAACTGAAAGATACTTGCGAATGGAGCTGATGCGACACAGCTCAAGATATGCAGCCTTGCATGTGTTCATGACATGTTGGTTGAATGAGAGAGTACTGTCGAGAGTAACACCTAGGTTTCGTACTGACTGTGTGAATTTAATGTTGGTGTTGCTGATATTTATTGTCTGAGGTAAAGGATGTGAATGAGAAAGTCTTTGTGTTTTAATCAGAATGGCGTCAGTTTTATCATCATTCATCTGCAGCTTGTTACACGTCATCCATGATTTCACATCGGAAATGCACCTCTCTACACTTTGGATGGTAGCTTCAACTTCAGTTGGGTGGCAAGATTTGTATCTTTGGGTGTCATCAGCATACAGTTGGTGAGACACTGAATGATGATCTACGACACTTGAGAGTGGCTGAGTGTATAGAATGAAGAGAACAGGTCCAAGACAAGACCCCTGTGGAACACCACAACATAGATCAACTGGGCTGGAGTGTTTTCCATTTGCGGACACAATTTGTGTCCTGTTGACCAAGTAGGACTTGAACCATAGTAAGGCTCTATCGTGAATGCCAAGTACATGCTGGAGACTGTGAAGTAATATATCATGGTCTATTGTGTCAAATGCTGCAGACAAGTCAAGGAGGGTGAGGACTGTAATCTTTCCGCCATCCAAAGCAGAGAGAAGGTCATTAACTACTTTCAGAAGAGCAGTTTCAGTACTGTGGCAAGGGCGATATGCAGACTATACATTGCTAAAAAGACTGTTTGAATTCAGATGAGATACAAGTTGGGATAGAACAACTTTTTCTAAGATTTTTTACATGAATGGGAGATTAGAAACTCGCAGTAGCTCTTTAAATCGTTATGGTCGATTGTTGGTTTCTTCAGCAGAGGTTTTACAATGGCAGGTTTGAAAAATGATACGAATTCCCCGGATGAAAGAGAGGTGTTAATAACATCAGTTAGTGAAGGCAATATTGGATCTAAGCACTCAAGCAGTAGTGATGTCGGAATCGGATCAAGTTCACATGACTTTGGTGCACTCGTCACGATTGAACGTACTAAATCCATAGAGACAGGTTCAAATGCTGCTAACGGTTGTCACTGAAATTCTGTATCGCAACTGTATGGTGACGACGAGTCAATTGAAATTGTGTCGTCAAGCTTATCTCTGATGGTTTGTACTTTGTCACGGAAGAAATTTGCAAACAGGTCCGGAAGGTCGACTAGAGAGAAGGTAGGTGGAAGTGGTGTACATTTGTTCCTTGACATTAGCTTGTTAGTAATCGCTTTTTGCAGCTGGAACTGATGAGAACTTCACTGATTCAAAACAGGATAATTAGTGAAATGGATTTTTATGGCAAGAAATATTTTTGTCATTGAGAGATTCATTCACTTGAGAACTGAGAGTTTATGACGTGGGGTCAAAACGGTGCATCATCAAACTGGAGTAGGGTGATATTGTTATAGTATCAGCTGTTTTTCAGACCATGATTTTTCATGTATAAAGCACATTAATATAGCTGAAATATCGAAATATATACAGCATAGTGTTAGGAATGATTTAAATTACAGCCTTTGAGAAGACACATATGATAAAATGCCCTTGACAATTTGGAATTAACTACTTTCAATTGACTCTTTAGTTTGGAAATCTATTGAGAACACTGCCTCTCTGTGCAAGGAGGGCATACCTTGTCAAAACAACACCATGATTGTTTCTACCTTGAGATTCCTTATCCATATTTTCTGTAGAATTAAATGAATAGTGCATAGTTTTTATTACTTATGCAGTATTTAATGTGTTATTATGACTAGCTTTATTTGAATCTTAAATGATGTTCATGAATTAAGTATTTGTCCCATTTAAGGCCCCGTTAAGTGGTCAGTAAAGAATTAAATTTTAGAGGTACTGGCTGCATTACTGTTTTAGAAATTAGAAATGAATGCTTGAATGATGGACTACTATAGTATTAATGTTGTTAGCTGAGCAACATAATACTGGTACCCTAGTCCTACTATGTAACGTGTCGCCCCTGATATGTATAGTGGGATTAGGGGTGGTCATTGTCTTACTTTGTGAACAAACCATGCCAGTGGCCTAGTGGTAAGAGCGTCTGCCTTGGATGCGGGAGATCGTGGGTTCGAAACCCGACCGAGTCATACTAAAGACTTTTAAAAATGGCACTAGTAGCTGCCTCGCTTAGCACTCAGCATTAAGAGGTTAGTGCTAGCACTGGTTGGCCTGGTGTCAGGATAATATGATTGCAGGGCCGGCCTTAGGCTGGTTGGACCGATTTTATCAATATCATATAAAAGTTTTTAAGTTCAATATCATATAAAACTTGTTTGAAAGTTTATTTTCAAATGCCTTGTTCACAGGGGGCCCCGACAAAATGATCCAAATCGGGCCGCACGTTTGCTAAGGCCAGTGCTGTGTGACTGGGTGGGACAAGATGCTACATGTATGTAGCATGATGCTCCAGCGCTAGACATTGCTATAAACTGTCTCACTGCAGACATCATAGCGATGTAACTGAAAAGTTTTTAAAGCTATATTAAAACTTCAAAGCACACACCCACACGTATTTCCTAAACAGTTTCTGCTGCATACATGTTCCATTGTCTAATTGCGTCTCTCATACTGTAGTTAACATGACGCCTTTTTCCTCGTGTTAGTATATCCAGACAGTTGTTGTTGTTGTTATTGTAGGGTTTAATGCCATTTTTCAGCACAAGATAAGCTATACATGGCAGCCAGTATCATTGGTGGAGGAAGAACCAGAAAACCCCAGAAAGAACCACCGACCCACGAGAAGCTACAGGCAAGCTTTCTCACATACCCACATTGGTTGAACCCGAGACTCGAACCCACGCAGACAGAGATGAGATGGCAGTGATCCGTAACGGTGAGCACTTTAGACCACTCAGGGCCCCATTTCCAGACAGAATCAAGTAGTTTAGTTTGTTTTTAAAGTTTTTGACCACCAAAAGTTATTTGTCATTTTGTTAATAGAAAATTTACACTTAGTTCAAACATATTGGGCATATCTCTGCTTCCATAACTCATCTACTGGAATGGTCAACACATTTTGAAAATCAAAACTGCTTGATTTATCTGTATATACTTCTGTAAGGAGAAAGGTAGCAGAGTAACGTTTCTATGATTAACACAATTAGAATCAAATCTGAGCAGTTTTATCAATAGGGGCTGTCTAGTATGAGAGATATTCTTGAAAACTTGTCCTTGTTGTTGATTGCCGATAGGTTATGCTATAGATCAATGAATGCTCAGGCAGTGCATGGACCCTCCACCCGTATATATCAGGGGTGATGCCTTACATGGTATGACTGACTGGTACCCTACTAGCAGCTTCTTATAATGCCTCTAACTTCTGTTGCATATTAAAAACGTGAATGGGTTGTTTATACAACCAAAGACTGAACATCCTGACTCCTTGGAAGATATCAACATTGTGCTTGATAAATGGTCCCTGAAATAATGAAATGATGTAAGGCACAAAGTTAAGGTATAGAATGTCATTCAGCTTGTTAAAATTCCACTTAATTTGTTTAAATGTGATTACTCTGATTTCGATAACCTCATTTTTCATATTGCTCATACATTTTTTGTCCCCATTGCAATGCAGTATTTCTCATTATTATTAAAAATAGCTGGAAGGATGATGTTGTCATTGTGGTATCCAAAGTCTGTCCGATTATTCTGCAGTGTTGTTTTGTCTGTTCATATGTCTTTTTTGCTGATATTTAACCCAGATATATATCATAGCTAGACAGAGTGTCATGTACAGCAAAACATTTTCTGTCTAATGTGTTTTATATATCTGGTATATAATTTTCTTAGCTTCAACAAATATGGTAATGAAACTATGCAAATATACATTATGGTTTACCATTGTCACATATCTGATAGGTCAGATCATAGCAAGATATAAGACACACAGCAGGTCTTGTTGCCTTGTTATTGCATTTGTGATAATGAAAACAATTGGCAGGTATCCAGTTCTTACATTTTATTTAATAGAAAATACATTTGAAGATTTATTCTTACAGATGTTATTGAAAACCATCAGGATGATGGTTCAGAGGAAGAAGAAGAAGAAAGAGATGTGTTACAAGTCCATGCTCTTAAGGTAAGTAACAGTAAAGAGTGAAAAGCAACAAGCTTTGTAATATTCAACAAATATTTTATTTCCCTAGAATGCAAAGTGAAAATGTAATTAAAAGGAACTTATGGTATTATGCATTAAATCCCAAATAATCCTAGAATTACAGACACAAGTCCTAATAATTTAAAGCCCTGAATAAATTAAATCCAAAGCTGATGGTGTTGATGTGTCTTTAATAATGTGTAGAGTGTTGACGTTCCAAGTCTTTTGTTGAATCACAGTAATATCATTCCAGGTTTGATTTCACTATAAATTCCAGTGAATGTTTCTATCCAAGAAGTTTATCAGAGCAGTTTTGTATTTCCAGGGTAAATAATCACGTGAATTCAATAATTTGAAGTAAGTGATTCCAGCCCAAAATAAAATACTGACCACAACTTATATTAAAACTTGAAAGTGCTAAATCTTAAAGAATGACTGAAAAATCCTCTCAGTTACAAAATTATATATTTCTCTACTTGACCTCAGGTCACTTTTAGCATTTTCTAAAAAAGACCTAATACCTAATGGACAATAACCTTCTAGAATGGTCCTGATGTTTACAAAATAAAAATGTTAGCTTTTATTAGAAAGCAGAACCTGGACTATGTGAATTACACTAAGGAAATTTCAAAACCTAAACCCAGACCCAAATAACCACATTTACTTCTTTTAATAATGATCCTAATATTAAGCCCAGACACATAGAAAATATTTTAGCTATGTATTATTTGTTTACAAAATGTTTTTAAAAAAATGTCAATTCAGGTCAAGCAGAAGATGAACTCAATTTTGGACAAGGTCAAGTCCAACATATAATGTTACATTACAATAGCATGTAATGAAATACAAAATTTAAACAAATGACTAACAAACAATGCAAATTAAATTTACATAACAGCAGAATTCATGTAGGTAATTTATTAAACTTGATGCCCCTGGGGTTTAGCACTTGAAATAAAATAATTTAATGTGCAATGCTTTAAAAAAAAACAACCCAAAACCCAGATGTGATCACAAAAGCCACTAAGGCTGTGAATTTCTTTCTTGATGGTTACCACAAACAACCAATTTCAAGATCCCATGATGATTGGTATTGGAAAACGAGCGCATGTATTATGGATATCCACTTAGTAATATCTATAAGTTTAAATTACATGATTATAACATGTTATCTAAATGTATCATACTAGATTGCTTGGACCTTTTTTGTATCAAAATAATTATATTTCAGAGCATTAGAGCACCAGCATTAATATATTATTTTTACAAATCGCAAGTTTTTCATATGAAAATAAAGAAATCACTGTTAATGCTAATGTTTGCACTTTCAAGATTGTTTAAAAAAAATCGGTGATAACTTTATCCCACTATATTAAACTGAGTTCATTTTATGTCAGATCTAATTGTTCCAGTATATCTAAATCATATTTAGTTATTGGCACATTATTCTTTTTTTGATTTGATGTGTTCCGTTATATGTTAACAATTAAACTTGTTTACTCTTTTTAATGGCTACAATTCATGTACTATATGGCTGTAATGCTGAAGGTTAAAAATTTTACATAATATTTACTATGCTTGCAGATGATATTCATTGGTAGCTGTTGCTGTTAAAGCAGTTTATTAGTATGTTACAATAATATATTTGTCAGTGTGAACTCAAGATCCTAATTTTAATGTATCCTATTGTCAGTTTTGGTTTCTTTACATTGCTTAGGGCTGTTCCATTTAAACATACATGGTACCCAGGGAAGGCAGTTTTTTTAAAAACTATATGCCAGAGTACTTTTATTTCACAGAGTTCATATTGAAATGATAAGAAAATTTTAAATTGCATCTTTGGGTGAGTAACCACTTTAAATGTGCCTTCCCTGGGTCCATTGTATGTTTTAATGGAACAGGCCTTACATGGTAAACAGTTGAACAATTCCTGTTTAAAATGGTATTAATGTTTGGGGAATGTAAGATCTGAAGGTAAAAGGGATATTTTGTTTAGGTAAAAACTGCAAGTCAAGTGTGAAAGCAAAAAAGAAGAAAATGACTAGAGTACCATGGTCTAAGGAGGAGAAGGCAGCTGTAGAAAGGATAACTGGGACAGTTTATAAGAACTGCTTCACTACCAGGAAAAGCAGCATGTGAAAAGGCAAAGAGGAAGGAACCTATTATGGCAATATGTCCATGGAGCCAGATTAAAGTCTATTACAAATTCAAAATCTAAAGCTATGTTAAAGCTAAAAAAACTAGAACCTTTACCTGCAAAATTCAAACAGATGATAAATATTTGCAGGCCTATAATTTGATACTTTTGGATTAGGAAGTCTGGGCTTCATCATATATTCCAAACCGACATGTATGTGGATTATGTCATTCAAATTGTGGTATTGTTCATCGTGTAATTTTTTTTATGTAAAAAAAAATATTTTTCTCCAAAAGTATGGAAAATAATGTGTAAAATAATTATCGTTTTGGAAAGAGATTGCGTACTAAATAAATTTCCACCCGACAATGAGAAGGATCTTAAACTGTCTACATGATTTTATATATTAAATTCATGTGCATCAGATGTAATTGCGCTTAAACATTATGTACTAGTACTTTATGTTGTTTTAATTTGATTACATATATGTGCATTAGAAAATGAATAACAATGACAAAGACAGGTATATCATCGCATTTTTCTTCTTGCACTTCGTGATCAAATAAAATATGCCCTGATATGAGAGAGAGGTTTCAGGACAATTATAATCTGTATTGTTAAATTAGTTGACAATATTGATCATATTCCTGTACAAAGGCAATGCTACATTCCATTATCAATTGATACCACTGTGCCAACAATTCCTTCCTGTTTTAATTATGATATCCATTGTCTCAAGAACAAAACAGCTTTGCAGTGTTATTTACAAACTAATTAAATATACTAATGCTTGAGTCAAGTCATTGCAGTTAAAACCTGTTTGAGGCCAATGTTTGGCAGACTAGATCAATGTGACCACTCATAGGGTATTATGAATATAGTACCATGTAATGCCAGGTGCTTACTCGCCCAAATTTCTCACCTAGTAACACATTTTGTACTCGCCGACAGAAATGTCATTCAGACTAACAACTAGCATGAGCAAAGATGAAAACCATATGCCATATGACTATGGGAAGTGTACATGAACTTACTCTTATTTGTTGGGAAAGGAGATGTCATTGTGCATATAAAGAAAATTACACAACATGATTCAGTGGTCATTTTTGGGATTTGACC
This sequence comes from Megalonaias nervosa, assembly GCA_016617855.1. Lineage (NCBI taxonomy): Eukaryota > Metazoa > Mollusca > Bivalvia > Unionida > Unionidae > Megalonaias > Megalonaias nervosa. Next base: position 14,220 of record JAECUM010008057.1, on the reverse strand, counting down.
TAAATGGAGCCTATATGGATATAAATATTGTGAATATTTAAATTTGAAACTGAAGGATTATGGCATGTATTTTATTAGTTTACATTTACTGTTTACTTTATTACTGTTTTCTCTTTCATAAAAGCTGCAGATAAACAGGGCAGTAATGTACAAAATAGTATGAAATGCAATGGAATGCACATGCCTCTCTCATCAAAACAGAACTCTGGAAAAGACATTTTAGCATCAGTGATGCAATTTCCCTGTAATCTGAAATACATACTATTAATATTCCTGAAAATAGAAGTTTGTAAAGTTCATTTCATACTGCATTGCGAATTTTAACCTATCTGTAAATTATTAACTTTTCAGGTAATCTATAGCTAAAAGTAGCTAATTTGTTTTAAATATTTTGTGTGAAACAAATTAGGAACTCTTAGCTACATTGTGGTGCTGATCTGCGAATTTATGGAAAATTCACGATGCTATGTGGACAAACAGTAGTAAAAATACAAGGTATTGCTCTTTCCTTGTCTTATACTCAGCATCTACTTTTATATGGATGAAGGATGGAAACTGTACAAAATGTGCAAATTCGACTTAAACTTGACAGTGACTTATAGGCCGACAAATAGGGTAGATTTTCCAGTTGTGATTACAGTGTGTTCTTCGATTTCTTTTTAGTAATTCGATTAATTTGCATTCAGGCCAAGAAAGTTTAAATTTGTGTTCAGATTTATAGTTTTGTTATTTGTACATTTTCATATTTTTGTTAAGCAAATATTTTTCCTGTCAGTGAAGTAGTTCTTATATATTTGTCATTCAATAAACAAACATTGAAAGTATTACCATGTTTCAAAAATGTAAATTTGAATATTTCCATCAGAAAATTGAGTGTTGTCTCTGAAGTCAAGAGTACTTCAGTATAATTATGCAGTACATTTTTTTTTAACATGCTGTTTAAATTTTGCTTCTTTTTACAAAAATGCTCTTCCTGTACATATTTTTCATATTAGTTTTAAAGAAGTTTGCATTTTAGTTTCTTTACCCATAATATATTGAGACATGTATACTTTGTTAAGAAATATACAGCAGTTTTGAAATGGTACATTGCATACCTTAAATGCAAGTCTAGTACAATTTTATTGCTCCAACTTAAGTTTGTCTGAATATCCTGAAGGCAAAACTTATTAAACATCTTTCAGATGAATTTGTTTATGCAGCTGTTCTGTTTGTCAGACATTTAAAATGTCAATCAACGAGATTATGTCGCATCTATATTCTTGACTTGTATTTTAGCATGTGTTTTAGTGTGCTCAAAGGTCCGCTGCCCACTTCTCATTTTTATAAGTCTTTTTCGACTTCAGGGAAAAAAATCTAATTGGAATTATAGCACAGATAACTTAAATTTTGTTTGCTTCTTTCTCTGAATAAGTAAAGATGAAATTATTTGAATTACTCAATACATTTACACTTTACAAAGGAAATTGTCTTGCTTAATGTTCCTTCCAAAAACATTGACAGTTTGATGTTTCATCAGGTTTGAAGGGAACTACCTTGTCTGATTATAATAGAGATTGTTCATGCAGACAGTAAAGATAACTGAGATGATGTTTCATGTAACAATGCAGTATTATTGCATATGTCTTCCTGTGATGCCATATTTTGTCAAGACTCCTCCACCTTAGATGGTAGTTGATGTAATTTCGTTCATCTGTCAACCCCCTAGATTACCCTCAATGTTGCAGTTTTTTTACTTTCTTTCACTTTAATACCATTGTAACCAACATTTTGAATATTGTCCATGAGTAGACTCAACATGCAGGCTGTGGCCAGCTTCTTGTATTTATTCAATAATGACATACAAATTGACTGAAATTAATTTCTTTGGGTTGCATCTTTTATATTAAACAATTTTGTGGAAATGATGATTATAGTCATTTATCGTATGCAGTTAAATATGTGTCATATTCATACATGCTTATCCGGATGACTTAATTAAATTATAATGCAATTTAATCATTTGATCTTTTTCTTTTTCTCCTCCACTTCCTACTGTTATTTATATTTAATACTTTGGTTTCAGACATTGTTAGGTAGGTGGTCATAGCAGCTCAGTAGTTGGATCATTGGTCATGAGTTCGCTACACTGGAAAGGAAAAATAAAGCCGGACTTTACATCCTAAATAAGAACACTCTGACTAGTTTTTTTTCTCAGATATAGGCAATGTACCTGATAATAAAAGACTCGGAGAAGCTCCTGTGTACCTTAATATTTTAATGGGGTTGTTCTTGGCGGGACTGCCCACAGTTCATATAGAACCTTTCAACATGAATGGCGTATAATTCTCAATAATGCAATCAGACTGATTTGTTTGATCCAATAAATGTATTACTTTCAAATGACTGTGACCTTGACCTCTTAAAATAGGAGCATTTGGAAAGACTTTCTTTATTATGTTGCTTATTTTTCATTCTATAGCAATCAGAAATAACAAGTACTTTCTTGTTGCAATAAGTGCACATAGGTCGAGATAAAGATTCCTTATCGGTCTTGTCATAATTATGATATCTAAAATGTGCCAGACTAAGACTTGCGATTACTGAAACGAGAATGAGATGATTTTTACTAGAAAAAATGCTGAGAGGAAAACTTAAAGACAAAAGAAACTTTTGAGTCAAGGAATGATCATCAGCTGTATAAGCAGCATTTTCTAGCGTTTCAACGTTTTACTCGCCACTCTAGGTCTTGTCGTCACTATGGACACAATATTTGAACCTTTCAACTAATTTAAGCTGTCTGAGGTTATGTTAATCTTGATCAACCTTTTTTGACCGAGCACCACTAATCCAGTATTTGTTCTTTCTGGCTTGCAAATTCGACATGTGTCTGTCCAGTTTCCGTTTTGAAATTCCTAACCTGTGTTGATATACGTTAGGTACCAACTCATAAACCCTCAAGATACATTCCTTAACCACAACATAATTAACACTTTGTTGTAATGACCGCGAAGTGAAGATTTTAGCTTTACCCATAAGTACACTTTGTAAAAATATATCCCAATGCTCTCTTGGCCATATTGATCTACCTCCTCTTCTCTAAAAATTCGTACTAACCTATTATTTGTGATAGCATCAAAACATGAGTTTGTATGTAAAGGGAGGGGTGCTTTTCACTTTTCAGTTCTAATTTGTAATGTAAATTGCATTTCCCCTTTTCCTCTCTATTTCCATCTCTTCTTTTTTATTTCTATTTGCCTATCGACCACTCCAGTGGCCTAGTGGCTAGGGCATCCATCCCAGATGCGGGATGTCGCTGATTCGAATCCCGGCCAAGTCATGCCAAAGACATAAAAATGGTACTAACAGCTGCCTCGTTAGGTGCTCAGCATTAAGAGGTTAGTGTTGGGACTGGTTGGCCTGATGTTAAGATAATGTGACTGGGTGGGACAGCGGCATGATGCCCCAGTGCTAGACATCTCAATATACTGCCATGCTGCAGACATCGTAGCGATATGACTGATAAATTGTTAAAGCTACAATAAATATCCAAATCACACACACACACACACACACACTCTATCTGCATATCTTCTCTCTCTCTCTCTCTCTCTCTCTCTCTCTCTCTCTCTCTCAACTCTTTCAGCAACTCTCTTTCTGCAATTGCATTTGTCTTTCTCTTCTTCAAATGAATACCAGTAGTGATCCGAACAAATTTCAATATTGAACTTGATGATATGTCAGTAGCCTCGAATGTGCTAATATGCCAACCGTCTTCCTGTATTATGGTGATATAATCCAAAACGTGTTTGAATGAATTCAGTACAATTCCAAAATAGTGATTTAGTTCAAGAAGTAATAATGAGCACCTTGAAATTTCAGTGAATAATTTAGAGAAATGAATCCTCTGCAATATTAACTGAAACACAACCTAAATTGAGTCCTCAGAAACTGATGTTAAGATATATGCAATAAAGAAATTCCATTTACTTCTCCCGTTGTTACAAAAACCAAAATTAAATAACAGAACTAAGTTGAAGGTTATTTTGTGAATATTTTAAGTTTTAAACAAGGTCAGGTCTCTTACTAAAACTTCAGTTAAGAAAATGTAATGTAGCAGGTACACTTGGAATTCCCATGAGGAACACCAGTGTCCTAAATTCAAACTCAAGTAAACATATATACCTTCAGTAATAATGATCTTCATATATAATCTAAAATCATGAAGAAATATTAGCTATGTATTATTGTGGGGATTTGTTATGGTGGAGTGGGGTGCTCCCTATATTTCATTTAAACTATTGTAGAAGTCCCACCCAGGCTCGATTTTGTTGGAAGTTAAATTTAGTAAAAGATGTAAAGCTCCGAGTCCCCAGTCAGCAATGCCGACGTTTAGATGCTTAAATATACAAAAAGGGTAAAATTCAATGAATAACAATTTGATAACAATTCAGTAGCCAAATGATTCAAAATTCCAATTACACTCCTTCCGCTTGACCCTTTAATAGCCTACTGCATCACTTGATTAGCAGTGTGAGATTGATTTCCACCTGACCTTGTATTCTACTCATCTGTGGTATTCTTCTCTCTCCTATTTCTCCCAATTCCATCTCCTCTTCCTCCCCGACTTTCTCCAAATTCCTTCTCCTCCACGACTGCCCTATACTCGTTCCCCTCCTCCTCTAATTTTTCCTCCAGACTCCTTTTCCTCCTCCTCCACTTTCTCTCCACCGACTAGATTTCTGTTGACTTCGATTGTTCGGCTAGTCTCAATTCCGTCTCCACCTCTTGGAGACTCGGGACTCAACGGAACCGGGAGTTCTGTCCCCTAAAAAGCTTCCTTTTCGAAGCTTTGTCTATCCTTAGAATCTACCTCTAAATTTTACCGCCAAATTACGAGTGGCTTCTCTCCGAGTAACCCTATTGCTTAGCAATTTGCGTAGGCGAAACTAAATTTTTTCTTAGAGCTCTGAAAGTTATAATTCGGCCTGCATTGTAATCACACCCTCTATCTCAATTCCGATTGGATATCGCTATGAACCGATCCAATCAAACTTAGCGGACAATGTCCCTCTCGCTGTCTGTCAGCGTGGGGTCGGATGAGAACACGCCCCGCTCACCCCGCGGGCTTCCCTCTGATCTAATGACTAAGCTGTAACACATAGGTGTGAAGTGGTACAATCTATCGCCTGTACCGATTCAAGATAAATAATCATGGATAAAAGCCAATAAAATATAAATTAAATATACATCACAAGCGTTGTTACATGTTTTTTAAAGTTGCGCTTTTATGTCAGCGGTGTCTAGAATCTCGGCTACTTCCGACATTTATATTAAGAGAATAAATCCTTGCATTGTACCACCTGTATAATATGTACAAGGACAAACCACCACCAGTTTTGCTTCTATTGCAAAATACCACTGTAACAATGCATCACTCTAAACAAATATGGTGCTGATCTGATGTCTAATATGAACACAACAGTGTTGCTTTGGTCCTATTAGTTTGATCTTCTTGGAGGAGGGATCATGAAATTGTTACAATATGTGATCTGAAACTGTTTCAATGCAATATATTACATGTTAAAAATTGAATACTGATGATGTCAGATGCAGAATTTGATGCAGAATCATAGACCCTCGTATTATTATTATTATTAGGGTTTTTGAAATCTACTTGCCTGATGCCAGAAGAAGTTCATACTAGTCCCGGGCATTATCCCGCGAGCAAGGCGAAAAACTTAAGAGAAGTCGAGCACAGTTCATAAATCTTTATGTTCTGCAATTTTCATACTTTGCGATCTCCCCAAAGTACACATATCATCTCCTTTATGTATGATTACATATATCGCAATCTTCTTTTACTTAATGGTCCACAGTTTCTGTAATCAGTCTATCCCTGTTAGAGTGCATAATTTCCATTTTGTAATCCGTGATATAACATGAATATTTGAATCAAATTTTGACAGCAGGAACTATATATTTATATTTTAACTTGTCAGTTACATTTCAATATATAAAAATTACGTCACCTATAGAGTGTTGGTATAAAGCAATTTGATATAACAATACTGTTGGTATATCGAATTATGATCCGCCCATGACGCAGTAATTCGCATATATAAACATTCTTGCAACTGCACCCTTGCAACTGTGTGCTGTCCACTCATTAATCACTAGTGACGTATGAAAATAACGATAAAAAATATTAATAATCCCCGTTTTCTAAATGTATGTTAATATGGTACACAATTTCATCGCAATCCTCTCTGCTTTCCGTTCTCCCTCCTCTCTCATGCATCAGGGTCAAAATACTCAGAAACCTGGGGTGAGAGAGAAAAAGAATTTGGGCTGGATGAAAACCTTGAAATTGAACTTAGACCAAGTAACCTACAAGAATATGGTTTGTTGTAACGGTATGTCTGCAGCTACATTATGATTTTTATAATCAAGCACAGAAAGTTGCAAACCCTGTCGACATTATACATGTACCGTGATGTGTGTGTGTGTGATCTGGATAATTCGGCAAGCCTCTTTTTCTTTAATGAAAAAGTTATACATATATATATGGGATTCGCGAACTTCAAGCCCTAACGCAGCCAACGAAGCCATGGAAAGTTCTTGAGCTGCATTATATGCCAAGCTTCCAGATTCTAAACAATCGGCTGCTCAAAGATTATTTTGGTGCATGTCGCCGATTTGAAGGTAATTAGGTAATACATGTATATCTTAATACTGTAATTCGTGTGAGATTTATTTTACAGACATGCTTAATAAAGCACTTATCCATAATGATTATAGCCATTTCTATTTCTTTAAATGCCTAATCAATCAACCTAAACATTAACAATCCAATCGGTGTTTATCATCTATTGTCTGATTGTTTACCTGAAAATTACAGAAGGCTGATAACTATTTATTGTTTGGAAAAGAAGTAAACAAATATAAATAAGTATTCTAAACTCCTTTTCAAAAGTAAGCTAGTCAGACAGTTTAAATGCATGTCCCCGACGTCAATGTGACTAGATGATTATTGTTAAGCAAATGGATAAGTCAGCATTCTCAAATCATTTAGTTTAAGAAAAAAAATATTTTTCCATAAAGTCTAGCTTTCATTACTGTACATATTGATCTGATAGCATATTCAGGCGTAGAAAAGTGAACTTAACGTTTCCAAAAGCAAATCAAATGAACCATTTCGAAGAAAAATATTTAATGTTTCAGTTCAACGTATTTTACCTAGCCCCACCCCTTCTTTCTATACTCTCTTTCTCAATTCTAGCTATTTCAAAGCCATAATATATTTATCTATGTATATACACATGCATATATCTGCATTCTAACCCTTCCTTTTCTCGCGTACATATTTATCTTCATTTACTATTTACACACGTTTTTGATAACTTTAATTATGGGCATATGGTTTTAAGGCATAAACAAAGAAAAAAGGGGTAAAAAGATTAACTGTAAAACGAATGTAACGCAATTTACTTAACTTCCCGTTTTATTCTGCCTAATATTTAAACTTTAGTTGTGATATATTGCCATATAATGGGTCAAGCGCAGATTTCCCTAAGGCAACTTCAAATTTAGTGAATTCGCCATGGGCAAACATTTGTGTTGCTTTGGTGTCAACCTAAATTTTTAAAAATCTTATTTTTTATTTTAATAGATGAATTGACAATTTAGATATGTTTGATATTCTTAAGTTTTAATTGTGCACTGTCTAGACTTGATGCATATTTTTGTTGTAATGATATTTCTCAGTTGACAACTTGATGGCAATTTTTAATTGTATCAGTAAAAGAGGTCACGAAGTTGCAAAACAGTGCCTGCGGTGTTGTTTTCGGCAAAATAACTTAAACTTACATTTTTAAGAGATTTCAACGTTTAAGCGCATGTATCTGTCTGTCTATAGTTTTAATTGCAGAGAAATTAGTTCTTGAGCTTTTAAATAGATATCTTCTCATGTTTTTGCAGGACAGGCACAATAAGAGAAAAAAATATTCAGGTTCTCAGGTTGATGGTAGCATATGATTGTGTGTAATTAGTCCTCACAATGACGTCCTCACAAAGATGGTAAAGTAAGAGTAGTCCTCATAATATTTGAAGAACTATACGGCAAAAAGGAAGTGAAATAGATGTGGCCTGGGTTGCAGTTAAGCTTACTTTCAATTTCTAACCTATATTTTCATTCCTTCTAATGGTCCTCGAAATGTAGTCATATGTCAAGGTCCTCACAAGTATATGAATACAAGCGTGTGTGTGTGTGTGTGTGTGTGTGTGTGTGTGTGTGCCATGTTCAACTGGTTCTTTTTGGTTTGATCAAATTGTGGATGAATATTTATGGTACCTTTGTGGCTTGGCCGTGTATCAGGGCATTTTTGCTTTATTCATTAAAACTTTCGTAGCAAAATAGCTATCTACTTTTACTATGTATGTTGCGTAATGGTTTCCAAGACAGCTGGTTCAGTATTGAGGTTATACGTCTTTGAGTATAGTCTTCCATGGATGTAGCAAACCTGGCTGCACGCGTTTGGATTTCTTTGAAGTTCATCCTGTAATTGGTACTGTCAAAAGGTACCAGAAAGATTTTGCTTTGTTTCATACGTCTTATATTTTATGTTTCCATTTCAGATCTCTAGTAACTATAATTTCTAAATATCGTATTAGAATGAGATTTTCTAAAGAAATCTATATTTTAATGAATATGACATACTGGTCTTACGGCATTTCTTTCTTGTTATTTGCATTACGTTTCACTATTTTGGTTACAATGTCCTGTCCCATATTCGTGCCAACTGTCCTAGTTTATTACTGTAATTTTATAGTATCTTGGTCTCCTTGTGAATTTTGATTGAATCAGTTTCAATCATGATATCACTGATGTGCAAAGAGAACCCTTGCTCTACATATTGTGCCCTCTAGCATTCCAGATGCTATTTTGACTACACAGAGTTAGAAGCATTTACTGCTTCACAATGTCCTCCAAAACATTGACAAATGAGACCATCCAGCGCCGAGATTTGCATGTAATTCTACATTGAATTAATTTTCTCTTTAACTCATTCGGTGACCTTGTTAAAGATTTTTTTAAGTCTTATACTAATGAAGCTTCCAATTTAGGTCAGAAAATATTGATATATTGTCATGCTGAATAAAACCATAGATGATTTAAGAAGAATTGACATAGTAGTAGTAGTAGTTGAACATTTAACCCACCCTAAAGTACACGTATCTCAAAAAACTTCACATGTCCCATTATGTTAATCGCCATAAGGTAAATAGAAATATAAGCAAATGTCCCCATATGCAGCTGAAAGCTTGCACAAGATTGTCGTAGTAGTGGCGGATGTATCGGCAATAGTATAGGTAGTTCTAGTACAATTAAAATGTAGTAGTAGTAGTTGGTGTTGTTGCTGTTTTAGTCGTAATGCTAGAAATACATAAAGCAGAACATCTCTGATTTGACGTATGCAAAAAAGCACAAGGTCAATACAATACATCATGTAAGCACATGAATCCGCAGAGAGAGAGAGAGAGAGAGAGAGAGAGAGAGAATGATTTAAGTTGGAATGCATTATGCAAATAGTTACCTAGTTATTTTACAGTTTCTAAATCTTCGTTTTTAAGAATTTGTAGTAGTTTGTGCATTTTTGGTTTCTGCCAATAGTAATGATCATTTAAAGAATTTCTCTGTGAGAGGCACAGAGGAAAGATAAAGACAAACTAGTGTTCATCTTTGATTTCATTATTTAAACGCAATTCATTCATGTCGTTTGTTTCCTTTATGGTTCACCAGTCTTGATTCTTAATGAGTGTGATGAAACCTTCGAATAATTTAAAGCCCTTTTGTAGCTGGAATTAGCAATTAATCTAAGAGAGGAACCGTTTTCGAGGATATCTTTTATATCTCTATTCATATATGAAGTGTTCGTAGCAACTGCTTAACTCAAATAAGTAAGAAATATGGGGGGGGGGGAGGTGTCTATGATTAAAAAGCGATCAAATTAGGTTAATGACAGGCGGAATTAGACCTTTTGAAAGTCTGAGACGAGTAGTATCTTTCACAAATTAGAAACCTGGTCTTTCTTATTATTCTTTCTTTCGCAATCGGTTATCAATACACGGTATATTTTCAGAATAATACTATTTGTGTCTTTAGCAGTTCTAACCAGTAATATAATGATGCGCATATAAGGGTTCAACTCTCCAAAGAAACGCGTGTTCCTAGAAACTTTAAGATATGTTAACCACTTGCAATTGAATCACTTGAAGACTATATACCGCTGCTAAATATCATCTTAAAATGTCTGCATGCAGTTTGATAAAAGTTGAAATGTATCATGAAAATCATGTATTCATTCATAAGTGTATTAAGTTCTGTTTTTTTTTATTATTATTTTTTATTATTGTTTAAATGGTTTCTTTGGTATTTTTTATAGCTTGGCTAAGTTCTTCAACTATTATTGAAGTATCCAGACATGTATATATCTTGAAAACTCCGTACAACCTTCATCTTGTAGGTTTCTACTCGGTTCTGATTGACCAATATTATTTTCTTGTTCCGCACGTTTCTTAACGTCTTCAACAAAATCACCTCAATCATTACGAAAAATTCGTCAATTAGGCAATGTTTTTGTCCACTTAATTTATTGCAGAGTAATTTACGCGTTCGTCAGTACTTTTTAATATTTTTGTTTCATTATGTACTTCCACTTCTTAACATCGGAATCGAAATAAATGTAATGAATGAAGCACTTTCTTACAGTTTCATTATTATCTACATATATAATTAAATAAAAAATCATTATCTTTAATACCGATATTAAATTTCCCTTCTTGAAAACGTAAAACTGTTTCAAAATATTGATCTGCATTGTTTGTAAATATTAGAATAGGGAATTTGTGCTTGTTTTCATACAAATTTTACTTCAACAATATAAATACCAATACTGCAATAAGGTGATAGTGACGTGACAGAAGCGTTGCCGTTCCGCTTGATCCATTATTATCTGCAAAGAAATTGGACAAAAGATGAAAAACACACTTTTTAAACAATATTTCCATTATCATGCAATTCATTAAAATAATATAGCATCTATCAATTTGCCAGCGACTCGTAGTAAAGTGCATTCAATCTACTTCCTTCTCACTATATATAAAAACGTATCATACCAGAAAAAGGATATGATAAAAGTGAACATTTTGCTACAAAAGGAAATTCCGGAAAATTCATTATTGCCTGGTATATTAGAATGAAATCATTACATAAAATAAACGTAATAAATTAGTTTATCAATTTAGTACCATTCCATTTCAGTACTTACCGCATTTGTGACGGTCACTTTTTATTTCTAAAATTGCAAAAGATTATGCAAAATTTCATGCCCTTTAGTAAATCGTCCAATAGTACTATATATATATATATATATATATATATATATATATATATATATATATATATATATATATATATATATTGGTTAGAGGGTAGAAAAATAATTTCGTCCTCGTATTAACTAACCATGTTTGTGCTCCACACACGAGCTAAATACCAGTGACGCATTCATAACCGCTGTAGAAACCTTCTCGTACTGGGGGTATTGTTCGTGAATCGTCTGCGAAACGCATTTGTCCCTTAGAGTGATGTATCTAAAAGGTAGAGAAATTCAATGACATGTAGATAAGATGTAACATCGGCAACACATTATAATACAGAAATACGTTGAGGTGTCCAGGAAGGAGATTTGGCTGCTCGAGACCCACCTGTTGCTCTGTCAGATTCTTTGATTTTACTATCAACTGCAGGTATGTACGTGTTGAAAACAATTCGTCTATACTCGTGAGACCAAGCAGTCATGGGAAGTGCGGTAATTCTGCTAGAAGGGCGTTCTATTCACAGTCCAATGGTCGTGGTTTCATTACCCGCTCAAGCCAGCCAGGTTCGGATGTTTAAGTGTGTCGTTAGGAAAGGCACTTTGTTCCAATTTACCCGACATGATTATAGCCACCGTAAATAGCGAGAAAACCAACAGAAACAAATCAACCCAAAACAACCAACCATCAAACAGTTCAATACTTAGCATAATGTTAATTTTTGAAGGGGTGCAGTTTATAAATCACTTAAACATACGCATAAACAAGATTTAATGCTAGAAACAAACAGAGCACTAAACATTAATTTAAAAAGAAAAACATAAAACAATTGTTAGGGAGTAACAGAAACAAACACCATGTCACTCCTGCTAATATCTATATGCTTAATCCAAGTTCAGTTATGGTATCGGAGTTTTCTATTCTGGAAAATTAAAAGCAATTATAATTTCATTCCACATCATTAAATGCTCAGTGATTCTGTTTCTATGAACAATGATGATACAGCCTTTTAGGAATATCACTAATGCCTACTGACAACATCTTGAACTGCACGAATTATGATGACACGCTTTGTAAGATTACCAGTAGTGTACACACTGACAAAGTATTGAACTGTACGAATCATGACGACAGCTTTGTAGAAATAAGTGTGCATACTGACAACATCTTGACCAGCTCGAATTATAATTAGAGTCTTGTAAGAATATCAGTAGTGTACATACTGTCAGCTTCTTGACCTGTCTGAACTATGATGACAGCGTTGTAGGAATATCAGTCGTGTACATGGCTCACAGATCCTAATCTTTTTGAATTACGATGGTTCGGCCATATAACAATATTAACAGCGTACATATCAGTAAGATGTTTTTTATCCTGATGACTTTTAAAAATAAGAAAGTATTGCAATTTTTGCTTCCATAGGTTTCGCCATATCTACAAACAATTGATACATTAACAAACATTTGTTTTGCAAATCCATATTTGCACCTGAATATGAAACTTTCCAACGGAAAATCCTAGTCTAACTGCAGAAAAGATTGGCATTGAGCCCTTGATACGTAAAGATGTTGTTTGCAACTTACAATCATAGACAAATGTTGGCTATATACATCTTGTTAACAATACAGAATATAAATGAAATATACCTAACAATCTTTCGAAAGATAACAAAAATTGAATATAGATACATTCCAAACGTTTCCTAGAAAATAATAAAAATTTCAGAAATGCAATATTAATTTATCTTTACTGGGACACGATATAGCCTATCGTATTTTTATGTGACGAACAAAATGACATACAAAGTTGAATAGATCTTAAAGAATGATTGAATGAACAGTACATATAAGTATGTAATCGTATCATTGAACGGATATCCCGAGTAATTTAACTGTAATGAGTCAGCATAAAACATTAAGCCATGAAAATAAACGATCTGCTTAAGCACATTTCTCCATCGAAGACGAAGGATGCACATTACATAGAAACATTAAAAAGTACGAACTCTTTGAGTTGTTTGAAAAATAACGAGTCTATGTAGTGTACTAGGCATGGATAAAATAGTGATTTAGAGAATGAAAGGGTTAAAAGATACAGTGTTACTGACACTTTGTTTCAATTACAAAAAAAAAAAAAAAAAAAAAAAAAGGAAGTTTGTTCTAAAACATCTCAAGTCAATTACAAAATGGCACACGTGACAAACATCATAAGGGGACTGCAATCTATACAATGTGATAGCAGAAAGAAATGAAAAGACGTATCATTTAAAAGTATGATGTTGATTCCACTTATGTGTTAAAATCCAGTCAGAAAACCTAGAGGCAATGTGAAAGATTCTACATTAATATATGCGATTATCAACGAAATAAGCGATCTTGAAAATAAGACAAATGTTGATGGAGAGATTAAAACGTCTCTTGCATTTCAGCTCACTGCTGTACCCTAAATAATGGATTCTTTTTGTTCTGAATATAATGTTTTACTATTTACAATTTTAGCACATCCTTTAAGTATTATGTTACATAGACAAGTTGTAACAGCATGACTGAGGTGAAATCCAATACATGTTTCATTGTGTACCAATACTGATTTTTACGATGCAGCTTATTTCACGAGTTTCATTGGACACCCTGCAAGAATTAAAATAAACTATCCCGGTAAATTAAAACTGACAGATCAGGTTATAAAAGACACCAAAAAATGAAATATAAATTGCCAAATATCCAGACACCAAAAAATGAAATATAAATTGCCAAATATCCAGACACCAAAAAATGAAATATAAATTGCCAAATATCCAGACACCAAAAAATGAAATATAAATTGCCAAATATCCAGAGAGTGTGCAACATGAACTAGAGG